>JASAMY010002751.1:0-67124 GCA_030248085.1 Paralinhomoeus sp. GSCO2_6 | reverse complement strand
CAGAAATAAAAATCGATGGCAGGAAATGTTTTTGAAATAGTAAGTCACGCTACTTATGACATATACTGCAACAACAAAGGAAAAATGTGTGCGTTTTAAAATATCCCGAGCCGTGATCGGGCAACACTCAAAAATTTGAAGGTCGGTCAAGCCGGCCCGCTACCATCCGTATATACGTCACCACTATGAGGGGAGCTCGTAGATTAGCCGCGCCCGGCCAGCGCTCTTTTATGCATTGGCTGCACGGCAGCTGCCGAGCCAATAATTGGCGATCGTTCGTGGCGTATTACGTCGAAGAGACAACCGCATGTCAAAAGGCGGCGATAAAAACCCTGCTGTAGGTACCACCGACTGTACCGAGAAGGGGGCGGGCCTAACAAAAATCCAGTAGCTCAATTTTGTTATCTGATTGTGTTATCTGTTATCTGATTATCTGATTGTGTGATTGATTGTGATTTTGTTATCTGATCGCATTGTGCGCCAAGCCAACAATTTCCTTTCCAGATTTTTCCACCATGCAACGATCGTCTCTTTGGTAGAGCAAAAGTTCGCATAAAGCAGACGCCGCGCCTTGCGCAATGCACACACCAAACACATAGCTGTGTGCGTGCACTTTTCAGTTACACATCGCAAAACCTGCTCACCTGCTCTGACACCTAACGTACGTGCAGAGACACACTAGGGTTTGCGATGTAGTACACAGACTACAAAACTTTGCGACAGCACCACCCTGCACATCATATACCTAAGCTCAACAAGCATCACATCGGCATGGCATGGGACTGTAGTGTGACCAGAACCGCGTTTCATAAGTACAGTAAGTCGTTTCGCTGGCCGGGTCGGCGTAGTTGAAGCGAGTCGATTCAGCAGGCAGGGAAGCTCGTTGACTCAACTCCACAGATCTCGCTTCCGTCTCCGGCCCAAGATGACGTCGCCCCCGATTCTGGTGGGCAGCGCCCGCGCCCGGTGCGGCGATGGCCAGAAACCCGAGGGTCGGTCTTTGAAGAAGGCCATCCGCCTGTCGGCGAAGCGCCGCAGAAAGAATCCTTCCGACAGCAGCGCCTGCGACGCCGCGACCACCACCACCACGAGCAGCAGCAGTGGCTTTCCCATTTTTTGGGTGTGGCTTCTGGAAATGGAGCGTATGTATGTTTGGTGGGCAGAGAGAAAGAGAGTGAGGAAGTGAGTAAGAACGACGCGCCTGCTCTCTAGGAGGAACGAGCTTTGCTGAATCAGCGAATTCGGTTGCCAAAGCGGCGCTGACTCAGGCCGGCTTACGACGGCGACAATCCGATTGGCTTTGCGCGTGCGCGCAAAGTCAGTCCACTTAGAGCCCCTTTCCCTTTTGGCGGAGAGGAGGCGAGCCAAGACGAGCAAGTTTGGCGGCTCTACCGGGTGGCCGGCGCGCGCCGTACCAGCTGGGTAGGTAGCGCCAATTATCCGAGTGAAAAGCAAGACGTCAGAGAGAGGGCCGCTGGCAGCGAGCGCTCATTAGCGGCTGGCTGGCGCGACGACGCGGCGCCAGACACGGATGCGCGGCATATTTAATCGCCCGTGTCGCCGCCCGACGACGACGTTGTTTGGTTGGCCGGCCGCGAGGGAATTGGGGCGCAACCGCGAGCGCGCGCGCATTCGACAAACGCGCGAATGTCTAGAGAGATTGGTGAGCGCTACGAATAAATGACACCCTGGCTGGGTGGGGGCGCGCGAGAACGAGTTACGCAGGTAGGTAGGTACTACGACAACTGTTGTTGCACTGCGGGACCGGGGGCGAGGGTAGGGGGGGGGGGGGGGGAATTGCGCAGCGTCGCCACTTGTGCCGATTAAACCACTAACAAGCCGCAAAACGGCCGTTGATATAAATGTCAGCGCGCACGACAACTTGTTGACAGTTGACGCAGATGCACTGGTGACGACATGTGATGCGTTTGGCATCGACGCGGGCGAGAAAACACTCCAGGTCAAGGGACAGTTCGTGACGAGGCGTGCTAATTAGTCTCGAATACCTAGCCCAGGCCTGTACCTACGTATGTATGTACCTAATCTTGCGTGCGTGACGCAGAGGTGTAACCCAAAGGGCAAAAATGACGCGCACGCACGCGATTCCAAGAGGAAGAGTGTACAGACGCTGGAATTTTGGGGAAGAACACACTTTGCGAAGTTCACACTGTGAACTACTCGGCGATCGGCAAATGAAATACCGATGTCGATGTCACTAGTCACCCCTACCCCCCCCCCCCCCCCCTCATTCGGTGCAAATGCGCGCGCGTAGTGTGGGTGTGCTGCGTGCGCGTCGTGAATTGCGTCACCGTTCAATGCTGCATTCTACGCGTATTGTAGTTCACCCATTAATGCACATTGTACAACGCGCTCACAACAATTTAGTAGTCTGTGTAACAACAACACTTCGTAGTGTGTCCGTCGATTCACGTTCTAAAGTCCGACCGTTAGTCATACCGGTAACTGGGGGGAGCTTTGGGGGTTACCACCCCCGCTATTTTTCCAACACCCCCCCCCCCCCCAACCACCCAAAAAAATTCTCGATGGATTTTCACCATGTCTATAACGATAAAAGTTCGAAAATGTTGGTGTTTTCAGTGTTATATGGCAATAAAACAGCTATTTGAAGCTTATTTAGACCCATTTTTGACCAAAAAGCACCAGTATAAGTTAAAAAAAGGTCGGCTACCCACCCATCCATCACTTGTTACTCCAGCGACCCCACCCCCCAATCGCTCTGACACGGTTACTACAGGTATGCCGTTAGTCCGTCCGTCCCAATCGGTTCGTGCGTGCGTGCGTGCAACGCGGAAGTCAGACGGGGGGGGGGGCGGACACGGTGATCAGCTGCCGATCGAATTAGCGATCGTCCACGCAACCAGGCCGCTTCTAAAGAACTACGTACGAATCATTGGGGCAAAGGGAAGCGTCTTTGAAAGCAGCGCAGTTGACGGGGTCTCTGCTGGCCGGCATACAAAAGCCACGGCTTGGCTGGGCTGGGCCACAGCTGCGCGTGGGGCGTAACTTGATAAGCGGCGGAGAAAAGGCGAGTATATAGGTCTCGGGGGCTTCAATGAATCAGCACTTTGAGGAGGCCGAAGGCAAAAGGACGAACAGTATGAAGAACCTGGCGCTGAGAGCACCGCTCCTCTGCGCTCTGCTGACCGGAGTGCGTCTCGTAAGTCAAGTCAAGTTTTTTTCGAAGTTTTCAACGGACAAGTTGCATAAATGTCGACAGCTGCACCATTGAGCAATTTCTTTTGTTTTGTATTTTGATCACGAAGCAAGGTTTTGCAGGTTTACAACTGGCTCAGGGAGAAAAAAACACTTAGGTACCTATACTGCTCGATCTATCAATCATACCTACACCGGACGACCTTTGACCTTCGAAAGTGCGAAGACCTTTGAAAATCACAGCGCCCGCACTGACGACGCACCAAGTAATTCTTCTGCATCACACGGACGAAAAGCGCCGAATTCCAGATTGAGGCAACCTCTCCGTGCTGCGTGGGCGAGAAGCCGATAGCGGAGCCGCAGTTCTGTGCCATCTACGACACGGTTCTCACCGACGAGGAAAGACAAGTGGTCGACGAGGTCGTTGGCGATGCTTGCAACCCCGACAACTTTGTGGAAGGTTTGATCCTGGGGAAACCCGTTTTCGCAGCGAGCGATCAAACGTTTTTAGCGAAGAGAGCGCTTGCCAAGCGCAAGCCGAACTTCATTCGATTCGGCCGCAATGGTATTGGTACAAGAAAGATCTAACAATTTGCGCCAAAAAAAACTGAGAAGTCGCTTCCAGACCCCAACTTTCTGCGATTCGGCAAGACAGACCCGAATTTCCTGAGATTCGGCAAGCGCGAAGGCCCCGAGCAAGATACCAACTTCCTCAGATGGGGCAGAAATGCGGCCGACCCAAACTTTCTGCGTTTCGGCAAGCGCGAAGACCCCAACTTCCTCAGATTCGGCAAACGAGCGCAAGACCCGAACTTTTTGAGGCAAAACATAACGCTAACCAACAAAAATAATTCAAATGTCAATCATTTAAATTTCGTGCCATTTTTTCAGATTTGGAAAAAGGAGCGGAGAGCACATGGAGCGCGAGGCACGCAAGCCCAACTTCCTGCGCTTTGGCAAACGTAACTGAGAGCCGAGCACTACTGATTCGGAGTGAAATTGCTCGACCTGTTTTAGGCAAGCCAAACTTTATACGTTTTGGTTGAGACACGAGCAGCGAGCCACTGACTCTCCCGATCTTATTTGGTGTGATATGCGAGCGGCGCTAAAAAAATGAGGACAACGAGCGACTGAACGTGCTGTCTGATGCCTCTGCACCGTCCGGAGACGCAAAAAAAACTGGGTAGCGCAAAGAAACGTTTCCGACGCAAATTCAATGGATGGACTGCCCTGCGCATCTACCGAAAGTCCTCCAATAGTGCCCCCGTGACACAAAACTCTTCATCTCTCCTTACAGAAGGCACTCATGGAGAGGAAAATTGAGAGTACGGTAGATAGAAGTGTGCATTCTACTCACACGCCAATCCTGTATTTTTTCATGGAATATGTTTCCACATGCTGTGAGTGATTTACCTATTATCGACTGTTGTTGAAAGTTGAAACATCTCATACAGTACACATTAATGGGTGCAGCTGCATGCACCATAGGAAATTACCAACTATTGCTTCATATTTGCGGTTCCCAATATAGGGCGCGTTGCTGATATAAGGCGTGTAATATAAGATACCTCCTACTCCCATGGGGCACTATGGTTGAACCAGTCTCTGTCATGTTGCTCCATTAGCTTGTACAGTTTGTTGCTTTTGTATATCCATTTCAATTATGGTACTACTACTGCCTCTCAGTTATTCTGGTGCGTTTACGCTTAAGCGCTTGACGCTTGTAATAATAAATTGTAACAAGGCGCGAATAATTTGAACCCCATTGTTGCATAGCCCTAATGATTCAAGCATCAATTGAAAAAACGGTAGTGACGCAGATTCAATTCCTAATTACGCAATTGAATGGTTTCAAGGTTTTGTATCAACACTGGAGCTCCAAATGCAACAACAACGAAATGGTCACGCGTTTTATTAGCACACGCGCAGTGTTGTGTGCTCAACTGAATGCGACTTTTGTTATTTTGAAAATAAATGCTGCTGAAAAACACACCTGGGAGTGGAGGATGGGAAGCACATTCAGATAGAGGACGGGGAGCACATTCCAAATGAGATGGGGCTGGGGCAGCCTGTGGTCAGTGCATGTTAGACAAGAGCGAGAGAGGAGGCTCTGTAGCATTCTCCACCCCGTTTGCCTATGCTCTGCAGTCTGCACTGCAATGCCACCAATCGCACCGTAACCCAACGGAATATTTGTACGCCGGTCGTATCGTAATTATTGGCTCCGTGCGCCGCCTCTGTGCTCATACTATGCAGCACGCTTGGCATCGTTTTCCGTTTCGTGTTTGTCAGCGCCGAATTTGTTAGGAAACGTTCGTTTTTGTTGTTGTTGCCGAGTTCCCCCGTCTCGAGTTTCTTCTTCTCCAGTTGGAAAATGACCGGTGAGGAGACATTTTCCTGTCGTCCCGAATCGCCGTGTCGCGAGTTCGCTTGTTCGCTCGCACAGGTCGCGGGATTACGGGCGTGGTGAAGTGGTTCAACGTCGACAAAGGCTACGGGTTCATCACGCGCGATGACGACGGCAGCGACGTCTTCGCCCACAACGTGCGTCTCGCGACGCCCGCCCGCGAGCGACACCGTCGTCACGCGCGGCAGCGCGTTTCAGACGCGCATCGCGGCGCCCAGTCAGTCCGGGGACGGCCTGAGCGAGGGCGAGCAGGTCAAGTTCGACGTGGAGCAGGGAGAGAAGGGCTTCCAGGCCACCAACATCACGAACACCAGCGGAGGACCCGTCCAGGGCGGCCAGCGTCGCACCGATTACGGTCTCACCCCACCTGCTGGCACGAGGAAAGAAGTGGACGCCGAAAACTGAATTTCCCTTCAGGCGGTGGTGGCTACGGCGGTTACGGAGGCGGCCGTGGCGGCTACGGAGGCGGTGGCGGCGGCTATGGAGGTGGCGGCTACGGCGGTGGCCGCGGCGGTGGCGGCTACGGCGGCGGCCGCGGTGGCTACGGAGGCGGCGGCTACTGAGAAGTGGCAGCGTTCCGTAAAGATGAAGAAGAAGACGAACAATTGCAATCGCAGTTCCGGCTCGTCTCGATCTGCTCTCTGCGATCAGATTCCACACGCTCTTCTCGTCCCTTGAACTCTAGACGCGTCCGATTTTCCCGCTCTTTTCTCTTCCCTTTTGGCATCGGTGATGATGACGCGTGCGCGTTGTGCGTCCCTCGCTGAATGGAACCTTTGTTGACCGCAAAAATGTGCAAGCAACGCAAACAAAACAAATTAGGCCCGCAAATAATCGTGTTAATGCATGCCTTAACCGGTACCTAGCAGTACATGCTTACCCTTTGAAGTTGATTTGTATGTTGAGAGCCTGCTTCTAGCGTTTGGCATACCTGTAACCGTGTCTGGAATAGTTGGGGGGGGGGGGGGTAAACAGCGGTGTCTGTAGCAAAAAGGGGGGGGGGGGGTACATTGGGTTAAATGGTTAGGTTGCAGGTACAGGTCACCCTCCCCCAGCTTCAGGCAATCTTGCACGAAAAAAAGGATCACCCTCCCCCAGCTTTGGTCCAACTTGCACTCATTGCAGGTTACCCCCATGGCTGAATGCGTTTCTCATGCTTCCCAAGGTGTTTTTCAGGTCTGTGAGCAGTATTTATTGTCCAAATATCAAAAATTTCGCCTGCGGCGCTGTATTTTACGCCACTGCAGACCATTTTGGAGACTCTCGAGCGCGTTTTCCGACAAAAAATCAACAAATTTTGCCTGTGGCTTGTGTTTTCAGCACACACTAAACCTTTTCTAGGTCATTGTTGAGGCTGGAAAACGAGAATTTGTATCAACTTTGCCCGTGCAGGTTACCCCCATCGACTTTTGAAAAATCTGAGATTCACCCCCTCCCAGCTTCGATTACCAGTTACACCTCTGGGGGGGTAGCTGGCCATTGTTTGAGTTGTACTGGTACTTTTTGGTCAAAAAATGGGTATAAATAGGGTTTGAACTGTTATTTAGCCGTTTTATGGTCATATAACACTGAAAAGCACTAAAATACACCAACATTTACTCACTTTTATCGTTTTAGACAGTGAAAATCCCTTGGGAAATTTGGAAAATTCTGGGGATTTGGGGTGGTTGAAAAATAGTGGGGGAGGGTACCCCCCCCCCCTAGTTACAGGTATGGTTGGCCCTATATAGATTTCAGGGAAAAGGCGAAAGTTCAGAAAATTCCGTTTGCGTGCTGCATGGTCATGGTGGTGGTTGGTTCAGTGGGTGGTTTGGGCAACGCATTGTAGGTAAGAATAAGTAAGGCGATGTTTGTTTCAAGGCAAAATGCAGCAGATGGTCCATTGTTTTTGTTTGCCCCTACCTTTTTGTTAACCATGGCCTTTCATATGGTTGACTGCGCAAAGCTGCAATGAAAGTGGAAATCAAAGGCCCCCAAAGCCCCCCCCCCCCCCAGTTGCAGGTATGATCTAAATAGTGTTATTTAGCTGTTTTATTGTCATCCAAAAACACCAACATTTATTCACTTGTCATTTCAGACACGGTGAAAATCCTTTGGTAAAACTCTGGGGGGGGGGGTGGAAAAATAGTTGGGGTGGTAACCGCCCTCCCAATGCCAATGCCCAAAGTTGCCAATGCCCTCCCAATGCCCCAGTTATAGGTATGGTATAAAGTATAAACCCAGTTTAGGTCAGGAGGATAACGGTCAAGAGGTACCTTCTGCCTTTGTTGGGGGGGGGGGGGCAATGCTCTTGAGAGATCTTGAGAGTGTGTGTGTGTGTGTGTGTGTGTGTGAGTGTTCGCGCGCGCGCGCGCGTGTGTATTTACAGTGCAAACGTGCATGTGTGGTGTAGGTGGATGCGTGTACGCCGTGCGTGTGGGGGGGGGGGGGGGGCAGGGGCGCCCCAATTATACTTACATTGGCCTGTTTGTGCTGGATCCCCCTCTACACACACACACACACACACACACACCCAGTTCATTCATAGGAGCCATTGCAATATGTTAAATTTCTATCCTGCATGCATGCGCAGCTTCTTGCATTTGAACTTTCATGCATGCCTGTAGTAACCAGGTCCATCTGAGTGGGTGGGGGTAAACGGTCCTTTGGGGGCTGGAGCAAAAACTGTGGCATAGCTGACCATTTTATATCTAAATACCTAGGGAAAAAATAGGTGTTTTTCATACCTGTAAGTAGTAACTGGGGGGTGGGTGGGGCCCCCGCTATTTTCCAACATCCCCCTGACCCCCCCCCCAGAATCCTGAAGGGATGTTCACTCTGTCTAAAACGATAAAAGTGAGTATGCGATGGTGTTTTCAGTGCTGTTCACTGTTGTATCACGCTAAACAGCTAAATTACACTGTTTAGAGCCTATTTTGACCAAAACTAACAGTATGATTCAAAAACTGGTCGGCTACCCCAACTTTTTGCTCCAGAGACCCCCAACACCAAAAAGTGCCATATACCACCATACCTGTAACTGGGGGGGGGGGGGGTTGGGGGCCCCGCACTATTTTTCCAACACCCACCCAACTCCCCCCCCCCCCAACCCTCCCCCCCAGAATCCTGAAGGGATGTTCACTCAGTCTAAAATGATAAAAGTGAGTAAATGTTGGTGTATTTCAGTGCTTTTCAGTGTAATATGACCATAAAACAGCTAAATAACACTGTTTAGACCCTATTTATACCCATTTTGACGAAAAAGTACCAGTATAACTCAAAAAATGGCCGGCTACCCCCCCCCCCCTTTTTGCTCCAGACACCCCCCCCCCCCGAATTTGGCCATTTACTCCCTCCCACTCTTCCTGACCCAGTTACAGTTATGTCTACCCCCCCCCCCCCCGCTCCCACTCACTCGTCCAGACCCGGTTACAGGTATGGAATTTTCGTCAAAATGGGTCAACATAGTGTCAAACTATTTTCAGGTCATATAACACTGGTTACTCATTTTTATCGTTTTAGACAAGATGAAAATCCTTTAGAAAGGTCGAAAATCCTTTAGAGATTCGGGGAGGGGGGGGGGGGGGTGGAAAGCTTCTGGGTGGGGCCAGTCCCAGTCCCAGCCCCAGTCACAGGCATGCTCCATGTACATTTTCCATGTGAATTTTCAAAGTTTGTTCCTTTGGCAAAAGAATGAATCCTTCCAAGGTACAGGGTGTTTCATATATATATTCCACCCCCCTACAGCTAGCTTCCACGAACCGATTGAGCTCAAATTTTGCATACATATACCCCCTTTGGCTGCGAATTGGAATACCAAGTTTTGTTAATTTTTATGCAGGGGATACTGATTTATAATTTTTTAAAATCACCGAAATTTTTCGAGTATTTTAAAAATTAAAGTTTTTAGCACCGTTCGACGCGGCTCGTCAAGCTGATTCGGAAAGTGCTAAGATGCTTTGGATTTGATCATGTTTCGGGTGAGAAAACTGCGAAAAACTATCACTGTTTGGTCACCTTACTCTGTGCTTGGAAGAGCGAGAGACTGGCATGAACTTATTTGATAGGCTGCTTACCTCCATGTAAAAGCAATTCTAGACCGTTTGGCAGGCCGATGGGGGCCGCACAGATTATTTATTGCGCTGTTGCTCTGTTGTTGCCTCGCGTAATAACTGTGTTGTCAAAAATGTCTCAAAAACTTCTGTCAAATAACTGGACCAACAACTGATAGTTTTTCGCAGTTTTCTCAACCGAAACATGATCAAATCCAAAACATCTTAGCATTTTCGGAATCAGCTCGACGAGCCGCGTCGAACTGTATTAAAAACTTTAATTTTTAAAATACTCGAAAATTTCGATGTTTTTAAAAAAATTTATAAATCAGTGGCCCCTGCATGACATCAACAAAACTTGGTATTCCAAATCGCAGCCAAACGGGGTATATGTTTGCGAAATGTGAGCACAATCGGTTCAGGGAAGCTAGCTGTAAGGGGGTGGAATATATATAGGGTGTTTTTTTTAAATTATCACATTTCTTTTTTGAATAACTTTTGTTTCTTTTGTCGGATTGTTATCAAATTTGGAACACTTATACTCAAGACTTTGGGATTTTGTGTGAAAAAAGAATCGTCGAATTCGGTTGAAGGTTCCGAGAGTTATGGCGCTCCAAATCAGATGTCGCTTTTTGGGCAGATTTCACATGGCGAACAACCTGGGCCATTGGGTTGGTATGGAGTGGGGGAGGGCGGATGGGGAGGGGGCGGTTTCAGTCGAACAGCAGCAGAGAATACTGAGCGCCGACGGCATTAGACGAGCTCGCCAGCCAAAAGAAAAGTTTGGCGTTTGAAATTTGCCATACAGTGCTGGATAGTTACGATACAAACGGTTTAGTTTGCAAAACCTGCCCAAAAAGCGACATCTGATTTGGAGCGCCATAACTCTCGGAATCCTCAACCGAATTCGACGATTCTTTTTTCACACAAAATCCCAAAGTCTTGAGTATAAGTGTTCCGAATTTCATAACAATCCGACAAAGGAAACGAAAGTTATTCAAAAAAGAAATGTGATAATTTAAAAAAAACACCCTTTATATGAAACACCCTGTACCACATAGTTGGCAGAATTTACGACGCATACTATTAGTGTACAGCGAAAAATCAGTGGCCATGCTTTAGCTGTTTGTGAAAAATAATTGGTAGACAGAAGAGACAGACATGCACACACCTGTAACTGGGTCTGGCTGAGGGGGTGTGCAAGTAGAGATGGTTTCAATTTCGAAAATAATGTTTTTTATTAAAAAAGATTTTTTAATACAAAAATGGGACCTTTCTTTTTTAATTAAAAAATTTTTTATTAATAAAAAAAGTGAAAATTTTCTGTTTTGTTACTATTTTTTGCGTTTTTCCTTTAGTTTTTCACCAGTTTTGTTTCTTCCCTTCAAGATTGTGCCTGATACAGTGCTAAATTTGGCCCTTTGGTGCATTTAAGCATTGAATGTGGACATAGGTACATGCCACCACGTTACCTGTGTGGTATACATGTTGTACCTTGTACATACAATTGTACATTGTAGTGCACCTGTGGGTGTAAAGCAAGCTATTTATGTATTTGTATGGCCATTCAATGCATTTCTGGATCACAATAGCTCTGAAGGTACATTTACACTAATATATGGCGCCTTACATCGTTTGAACCCTCCTTTAATTTAGAAAAGAAAAAAATTGTTTAATAAAAAAAAATTGGCTGATTTTTTTTTTTCAAAAACCATCTCTATGTGGAAGATTGGGGAGGGTGTCCGTAGCAAAATGTTGGGGGGGTGGATGACCATATTTTCATTATCACTAGCATATCCAGAAGGGGGAAGAGGGTTCTCCCCATCCTGTCAGCTCAGATTTGGGGGGTCAATGGGGCCAAGGAGGAAGGAAATATGGACGACCACAGGGGCAAAGTCGGTAGATTTTTACGCTTTCCTTGACAAACAAAGCAGATGCCGATGTCAGGGCCAAAACTTGACTTTCGGATAAACTGCAATGAAAACATTTGACCTTCTCCCCCAACCCCTCTGTCAGAAAAACCTTGGCCCGATTAGTGTTCATTGTACTAGTACGTTTTGGTAAAAAAAGGGTTAAAATAGGGTATAGTGTTATTCAGCTGTTTTATGGTCATGTAACATTCATTGAAAAGCACATTCACTGAGATATTCATTCACAGGTTGGGCCTTTTTAAGTGCATTTTTACCTGCAATACCACAATAAGCGAATTTAATCATGAGTCTACCCACCTGTCATCTTTCTACAATTACAACAGCACACAATTTCCATGGCCATTCCATGCAGTATACAGGACGCCAGTTGGTCCAACTTTCAGCGCCTCGCTGCAGTTGCGTTCACCCCATGAATTGCTGACGGTCAACCAATGCTTTATATTTCTATGCAGCGAAGGACGTGTGCTATGCGTGCGTCAACACATCACCATTGCCAACGAGCAAGAATGGGTTCGTCTAACGAGGCAAAAACACAACACGTGCGAGTGGGGGAACGCGAGGTGCTCTGCGAGGATCGTAAGTTTCAGGGCTGCTCAGTAGCCACCGCCGCCGTAGCCACCCTGGTAGCCTCCACCGCCACCGCCGTAGCCGCCGCCGCCGTAACCCCCGCCGCCGTATCCCCCACCGCCCCGGCCGCCACGGCCGTAGCCGCCGCCGCCCCTGCCCCCGTATCCGCCTCCTCCGTAGCCACCGCCGCCACCGTAGCCGCCACCTCCTCCGTAGCCGCCACCGCCGCCGCCTGAAAATTGGTGCCCATCCGTCTGGCAGACACACTCCTCCAGGCAGGCAGGCGCCCCGGACCGTATTCGCTGCGTCTCGCGCCGCCCTGGACGTTGCCGCCGGTGGCGCTGGTGATGTTCGAGGCCTGAGGGCCCTTGTCGCCCTGCTCGACGTCGAAGCGCACCTGCTCGCCCTCGCCCAGGCCGTCGCCCGTCTGACTGCGCGCCGCGATGCGCGACTGAAAGCGAGGAACAATCGGTCGGACGTCCGTCGTCCACGACGACGGCGAGAGACGGACGTGGTGCGCGAAGACGTCGGTGCCGTCGTCGTCTCTGATGATGAAGCCGTAGCCTTTGTCGACGTTGAACCACTTCACCGTCCCAGTCACGCCTTGCGCTAAAGTAAAGGACGCAGGGTTGAGCGCAACCCTAGCCGTGCACCACGCCCATCATACCCGTCGCCATGGTCGTCGTGCAGAGATTGGACGCTCTCGACAACAACAGCAGCTGAGGCAGAGGAGAGCGGCTTTCTGCGACAACAATGCTTCTGCAAAAAAAAAACTCAGACAACAACAAGCAATAATGGAATCGGCGGACACAAGTGCCGCCCAAACGCGTGTCCTGACGTTGTCCTAATTTGCAAATATTTTACGGTAGTAAATAGCGAACATACTGTAGAAAATAGCGAAAACACTGTAGGCGCGAATTTGAATTGTTTCTACGTTTTATTATGATCCTCTTATTGACCGTCGACGCGTCGAACGGCAGAACAACATTTTTGCGCGCGTGTGCGTCACTGGCAGCGATTCGTCGACAGTAGCACGCCTGCCGCTAGTAGCGAGCGTCGCCTCTGCCAGCTGTTCGTATTCCGGCGGCCGTCCGTCCGTCGCCGGACGAGGGCGACTCCGTCGACATTGTCGACAAGGACCGCCAACGCGCCGACCGGCCGTGCATCAAACTTAATCGTCTCTGTCGGAGAAGGTGGAGGTTACGTAAGCTATGCGTTGACGTGCGTCTCGGCAGCGGGTGCGAATCTTTGCGCTGCCTCGTCTGTGAACCGTTCCAGCCTGAGCAGCAAACCGACACCGGCATCCGCACGAACCGACGCGCTACCCGGGGTCGAGGTGCTCGCGCTTCTGTCCATCTGTGCTCGGCGGCCCGTCGCGAAGTGTGTGGTCGCTGTTGGCAGGACTTCGTCGCGACCACACTTCTACTTCGTCACACCGTTCAACTCCACCGCCATCTGCGCCAACATCGCCTCCTGCACGTCTCTCATCTCATAGTGCGTCGTCGTCGGTGTCGGTGCTCATTGTCGTCGGCGCCACACAGGGTTACGTGGCGCTGTACAAGGCTTCGAGCGCCGCCATCCTCAGCAACTACCTCGTCTATTCTATAAGATCATGGAGGAGGGCGTGCCGGTGCCTCGCACCCTGCTTCGAGAGGTCGAAGGCGACGTCGGTGTCGCGTCGGTCAGACTTCCCCTCCAATGTCGTCGACTTCGTGATGAGTCAGGGGCAGTGGCCGCTGACGACGCTGGCAGGGCGTTCGTGGCGAAGGCATTGGATGAGACGCTGAAGGACGCGGTCGGCAAGCTCTACATCAACGGTAGGAGCACCGACAGCGTTTGGCGGCGCCACACACACACTGGTGGTGCGCCTCTGTTCTCTCAGCGACGTGACAGTGGACACGGACGAGCGAGGATGTTTCCTCGTCTCTCGCAGGCGCCGACGACAAGGCGGACAGCCCGCACTACGTGCACGTCCCTCCGCAGACGGTCAAGAAGACGGCCTGCCCTCCCATGCCCATTGAATCTCCGTCACTGGACGAACCGCACTGAGAGGCATCGTGTTCGTGCCGTCAATAGTTAGTGTTGTCATGTCCGTGTATCAGGTCAGTGTCATGCGCGAGCGTCAGGAACAAATAGGGTTGATTTGAGAGATAAACTGTATCAACGCGAGAGAATGGCACGCACAACCGACTTTACGGCTTACAAATTAATTGCGAAATGGAATTGTATTAAGTTGCAGTTAATCGAATTGAATGGATTGCAGCAACAGTGCACTATGTCGCTGTTAAAACTGTTTATGTGTTGCGCAAGCCTAGACATTTTAAACTTGCGCGCTTAGGAGTTCGCTCTGTCTTTTAGGACAAAGCCTATCCACCCGCCCAAACGCTTGAATGACAATGCAATATTTCGGTGGGCATTCAGGAGTGCTTTTGTAGGGGTGATGCGAAAGCGACGAGACTGTTTTCGCTGTGATGAGACTGGGTTGGTACAACAATATGCATTTGCGTTTAAATGAAGTTTTCTTGCCAATCTAAACTGCTTTAATTATATAACTACATTAAATACTGCCAATGATAGGCAACTCTGATTTCATGACGCACTCTGGCACTGCGCCAACCAAAAATATCTTGGTGCTATTTTGTCTCCATTGCCTTGTTTTCTGTGTTTCGTAGTACCGTATCGCTCGTGCAATGTCTTTGTCCTAATTAATGTAGGGGTTACCGTAACGGAGAAGGAAATTACTAACAGTGGAAAATGCGGTATACTAAACTTAAAATTCTTTATGAGAGCTCCAAAGACAGTTTTGTGCAGTACGCAGGCCCAGTACAACAACGACTCTCTTCGAGAATTTGGATCGAGAAACTCTAACTGCACCATCGGAATAGATGGTCATCAGTTGCACTAATAGATCAGTTTTGCTATGTTTATGGTTAAAGATTTATGTTCTCAGAGAGTGCTACAATGTATGACCAGGGCCAGGTGTCGCAGTTAGAACAAGAATACAGGCTTCAGTCCTGTGGCGTTGACTATTGCAATACTGTACACCGTTACCGCATACACAAACGATGCAGATATTTTTGAATAGACCAGTCATACTAAAGAGAAGCAGTACTGTAAAGGATTGAAGGAGTCACCCGTCTAATAAATGGTTTACAGCGGTTTGTCATTTGGAGAATAAGTTTAGGCATTCAGCTCTGGTTCCTCTGCAGCGCTCGAGAAAATCTTTCGCCTTTTACTAAAGATTTCCGTGCAGAGGAGCAACTCATGAGTATTCCAACTGTTTTTGGGGCTGTGCTGCACACAGCGATTCGCCACACAAAAGCATGTTTTGTTGTTAAGTTTGCAACTGATGTGGTCACATTTATAAGCTACCACATTCATTTCACTTATTTGTAGGTACTTACTTTTGCATTACTTTTATTACGCTCAATCATGGCTGTCAATCAAGAGACGCGTGTTAAAAAGGACGTACATACGATAAGTTAACACTAAAGTTAACGTTAAAGTAAAGAAAACGCAAGACAGGTGTAAAAAAGATGGCAGTTCAGGTAAAGTTAAGGCAGATAAGATCACGTTGCGTCTTTTTTAACAAGATTTTCCGCGTCTTTTATTGACGCTCGACTTTTTTCTGAGCGTAACAGCCACCGCCGACGATGAAGCTTCGGCCAACGACGATTAATATCGTGTGAAAATGTACTGTAATTGCGAGAATGCTGCTTCGTTTGTGTGTCCTATGGCCAAGACAAGCTGTCCCATTTTTTTGCAAGCGCGTTTCCATGTTGGAAACATCTGACTTTCTCATTCTCAACGTTTGTTCTCGTTGTCGGCATGTACATGTATGCACACGTATGTACATTGTAGTAGCTCATCCGTACACTTTGCAAGAAAATGTCACCCGTTCGATTACTGTCTCACTATTCTATAAAATGAAAACACAGAATGTTCCTTCTGTTTCAGCTGTGACGAGAACGTGCCGCGTGATGCACTGACATGGCATTGTGCAACTTGTTGCACTCTGTTGCAGGGCACAGGACGAATTGAGGCACAGGGGCCATCTGAGCTGTGAGCTTCTACCATGTCAAGCTGTGAAGGCTAAGTGATCGTTGATTTCTGAGTTACGTGTACAGAAGGACTAGGATTTGTAGGACACGAGGCGAGACGGCAACAACTTCAAGCCACATCTACGCACCCGGGTGAATTCGCCAGACAGGCAAGGTGCGGTATATACAAAACTGACTTGCACAACTTTTCTCTTGACAGCGCAACGCAACGATCATATTCGTGACGTGAATAATTGAAAGCAAAATAGGTAAACAACAACGCAGGTTCCGAAACACACCAGCACCACCAAGCTGTGTACTGTACGATAGACAGGGCAAATTCTCCAGTGCACCCCTCAGTGCAGGGTGCGGGGAGCCAAAACGTGCAAAATTGACAATTTTGACTGTGAACTGCAAAATGTGCTTCCTGAATTTTTCGAGCTTACAAATCCGGAGATTGAAATTGTGGTGTCCTCCTCCAACAGTGCCTCCCTCCAATAGTGACCGTGGTAGCGAAGGTTGGGGCGGAAGTGCGTGGGGTACCATTAGAGAATTTACGGTAGTTGTACTGTACGTTCTCTCAATCGATTAGCATCCGCGAATTCGGCTGGCTAAGTGAACTCTCAGCTATGGTCACCAGTTGCACTTGTGCTCAAACTCCAAGGCCAGCGCGTCTTCGAGCAGCGCCTTTCCCATCGCTAACAAATGCGTCTCACCCTCCTTGACACTCTCCTTCTCCCTAATCATTCCCAACGCAAGGCTCAAGGCCGCGTATTTGAAGACCTCTCTGTAGGCCAGCTGGACGGTCTCAAAGGTGAAGGGAACCGTCATGTTCAACTGGAGGCAATACTTCTGGAAGGTTCGGTAGTAGTGGGAGAGGATGGGGGTGGTCTGCTCGCGCCGGGTGGCGGGCGACAGCACGAAGCAGAGGAAGCGAGCGAGGTCCTCGCAAATCGAGCCGGGGTGCGTGGCCTGCAAGCGACGTGGAGTCAGTAATACCTGTCTAGCTCTAGCTTGGCTTGTCGGTGGGGAATATACCGTAAGTCCTAGGATTAGCTCTCTCCCCTATAATCACATTCCCTCCCTAGACCACTTTCAGTTTATAGCCCCCCCCCCAATAATTACACTCCCTCCTGCTGCTCGAAAGAAAAAATTAGGGTTTGAGCTCAGTGAAGCCCCCTCTCAGGCTTAGGCACTCCTCGACAGGTTTGAGTAAACAAAATACAGTTTTCTTCAATTTTTATGGTTCTTGTTGAGTTTTCTTTCGTAATTATCTCGTATCTCGTTTGTCAGAGGCGCGAGCGACACTGACCTGCCAGTCGATCAATGCCAAAAGCCGCCCGTCATCGGCAATGAACGTGTTGTACGGACTGAGCAGGTCCCCGTGTACCATGACTGCGTCCATTTTCAGCTTGTCGTGCAGCTAAAAAGCCAAGCATTTTCACGCAGGCGCGCCTTTTCAGCACTAACCGAATTCGCATAGGACATGTACGCCTCGTCCCCATACAGGGTCCTGCACTTGTTCACAAAGTCCGGCGTAAACTCAGTCGAATAGTCCGTCTCCATCAGACGGAATATCTCCTCTCTGCGCGCCACTTGCCGCTCACTATTCGGTTCTATGAGATTGTCCAGGAAAATGCCAATGTCTCCCCCGGAAAGCCATTCGCGATGTTTAAACGAGTAAGCTTGGATTTTCGCAATCTCCGCAGCGATCTATAAATGCGATGCAGGCAGTTCGACAGACAACTCCGTAATGTGTACTGCCTTCATCTCACCAGTGAGGAATTCGTGGGGGAGATTTCGATTTCGTACGTTGCGATAACCCCTCCCCCATCTAATACTGTATGACCATTGCGAAGCTGCGTTTTAGTCACCACGCAAACTACTGCTACGGATTATAATGACATGGTCAACACCAGAGTTGCATGAAAATATTTTCAGTAAAAAAAAATTGATTGTGTAATAACGGTCACCACAATATATCTCGTGCAGCTACTGTACAAAGTTGCAAAATTCGACCTTTTCATTAGCAAAACGTAACACGAAACAAGCACAGATGGAAGTGCAAAAAATGCCAGAAAACAATGAAAACAATACAAAACCAACTACAAAACCAAAAACTCGTACCTCCATAGCCAACTCAAGGGGCGGCTCTTCGTACAGTGTGCCCACTGTGCCATTTTTCGCGCGCAAATCTTCAAATATGAGCAAGCCATTAGGATTCTCGTCGTCAATGCGCCGTATATAGTGGCATTTGGGTCGCTTAATGTCGTTCTCAAAGCCATTCAAGTACGCATACACCGCGCACTCGCAGTTGTGCATCTGAAACGCATTTCCCGATGTTAGGAGGACGTAACACGCATTCCTGTCTGTAAGACTGTAACGGGGTTAGGCTGAATATTTCTCGACCCCGTGTGTGTCCAGGGGGGCCAACAGGGGGGGGGGGAGGGGCAGGGGGAGTTTGGTGCCGTCCAGAATGAAACCATTTTGCACCAAAATAACGCGTTAACACGTATTTTCGATCGAGGGTCTAGCGTTACCTTATTTTGGTGAGATACATTCATAAACCACCAAAATAACGCAAAACACGCCATTTTTATTCTGGGGGTTATAAAAATTTCGAAAAACGGGGAGAGGGGAGTTCCGACGGGGGACTCCCATACATGTACATACCTGGGGGGGGGGTTGGTTACCACCCAACCAGTCGCAAATTTACCTCCTGGTCCCTGGGATGGTCTCCGACCCGCCCCAGATAAAAACCCGGGTTGTATGCATGGACCAGTGGTTCAGTGCTTTCTCTCGACCTTGACAAGTTTCGGCCAAAAAGCGTCGATGTTCAGGTGATCGGACTTCGACTTGGCTCTCATCTCCATGAGATTTTGTATCGTGGGAATCTTGAGAATCACGCTCGCCGGCAGCTGCGCAGTCGCCCCTACGCCCGCTGAGCTTGCAGACCACTCCACTTGCACGCGGACAATCCTGCAAGCTGGTGAAGAGCAGTGTATTCTAGGTGGTTTGTAGTTTCTTCTAGCGCCATAGCCTGACACGGCGTTACACGCTGGGTGTAGCCGTGTACACACCACAGAAACGTGCGTGACACTTGTCCATGTGCGTTAATGTCCACGCAGAGCAAAAGCAATAGATTCTTCTTGCACCCAGAGAGCACTATTGAAGGACGACACCAATATTTCAAATTTACCGTACCAGGGTGCTCTTGGAGGGATAGTTATACTTGTGGAAAACAGGCACTAATGAAGCATTTACGATCCGGTAATTATTTGACATATGTATCTTTACCACCTGGCGGCTGCACCCTGCATGTGGCCGATGCGTTCGCTGTCGAACTTCACAAAGTGTTCCTTAGTTCCAAAGCAGTTTTGCAGAACCCTCTCCAACCATTCGTATGAAAACGTCGCTTCGGCCACTAAGTCACTTTTGGCTGGCGCCATTTTTCAAGGCTTTCAGGACTGAAAAATAAGTCGAGTTAAACCAACGCAGTCAAAACAATTCCTAAAAGGGCCACTGGACCGACGGGACTGGGAGCAGACCGGTGTACTCTCACTTGTATACGGAAAGGCGCCACGTTCGCTGCCGCCTATGGTTCACTACGCTAGTGCGCAGGCTCTTATATCGCATTGCAATTGCGCGGACGTTGCGCAATGGTGACGGAGCGGCTTATCACAAAACGAAACTCGGGACGCATGCGGTCGTTTGTGCACAATAACAAAGACTGGTGCATATGTGCGGAGTACCAAACCAACATTTTCACAACACATGAATAGCGCACACAGCGCAGGAGGGGGGGGGGGGACCACAAAGTGGCGTGGAGGTAGATGTCTCGAATGCATCGAAGTAGCGTTGAAGGAGACAATTTTTGGTCAAAATACCGTTTTTAAAATAACACTGCCACATGACAATTCACCATTGGGTGATCGATCACCAAACAACACCCTCACTAGTGATCCAGCGATCATCACCGGTGATCACCAGCTGCACTTGCTTTCCAATTCCAACGCCAGCACGTCTTCTAACAGTCCCTTTCCAATGGCCAGCAGATGGGCCTTGGCTGCTCCCACCCTCTCCTTTTCAATGATCATTTCCAGCAGCCCCACGCCCTCCTGCCTCGCCATGTGGATGGACACCAGCGCGTGCGTCATCGCCGCGTATTTGAAGACCTCTCTGTATGCCCGCTGTACAGCCTCAAAGGTGAAGGGAACCGTCATGTGCAACTGCAGGCAGTAATTTTGGAGGGTTCGGTAGTAGTGGGAGAGGATGGGGGTGGTCTGCTCGCGCCGCGTGGCGGGCGAGAGCACGAAGCAGAGGAAGCGAGCCAAATCCTCGCAAACCGAGCCGGGGTGCACAGCCTGCAAGCAAAGCGCAGTCACTAATCTCTGTATAGCTAGCGCTGTCAATAAAAACACAAAGGAGACAAATTATAAAAAAGTAAAAATACTTTTTCGGCTGTGTTAGAGTCTCGGAAATTAAGCCAACGACTTTTTTTATTTAAGAAATAGACAGAAAGGCCGAGTAACTTTCTTAGGATTAAATAAATATAAAAATGAGTCAGCCACTACCTTTCAAGTTTTTTAATTTCACACTTAAAAAGTACTTTTAAGCAAGGGTATTGGGTTTTCTTTGTTGTTTTTGAGATTTATCCAGTCCGTAGCAGCTTTGTGGGCAATGCAGAGTCGACGCACGAGACTCAATTGCGTTTCGTTACTTTGTCAGTTTAGTTTGTGTCAGTTCGAGTGAGTACGAACGCACCTGCCAATCCAGGAATGCCAGAAGGCGATGGTGACTGTCTAAGAAAATGTTGTACACGTTGAACAGGTCCCCATGCACCATGACTGGAGCCATATTTAGCTTCTCGTGCAGCTAAAGAACAATCGATAAATGCTCTCGCAAAGCGTGATACAGGGTGGCCCATTTATCTATCCGGAGTTTTGATCGCTTGTAACTTTGTGTTTAGTGAGCAAAACGGAACAAAATTTGTACACGATACAGGTACAAGCTCAAAGTTTTTGTGCGCCGAATTTCAAGATCTAATGTTGGCATCGCTGGTTATGCACTTCAACGTGACCTCCGTTTTCGATCACGTAACATCCACGTTGGTCTGGTGTGACTGGCATTAGTGCTGCGTCGTCTGGCGTATTTCGGCAATGATTCTGTCAAATACGTCTACAGGGCGCTGCTTCAGCTCAGCAATGCTTACAAACGTTTCTGGAACGCGCGAAACGCCCGACGTGCCAGGTGTTATCTTTTTTTTTTGGCTGTACAGTAAATCCAACGAAAAAGCACGCTCATCGGATAAAATCGCTCCATTCTGGCAGATCGCATCAGATTTTCTTAAAAATCGGCGCACAAAAACTTTGAACCTGTACCAGTATCTGGTAGAAATTTTGTTTTTTTTGTTCAGTAAATGGAGAGTTATCAGCGATCAAAACCCCGGATAGATAAATGGGCCACCCTGTAAATCAACGTCGGTACCTGTGTGTGTGTGTGTGTGTGTGTGTGTGTGTGTGTGTGTGTGATTGTGTGATTGTAACCTCGCACCCCCCCCCCCACAAACCCTTCAGAGCAATGCTTGAAACTGCCGCGCTCCCCCCCCCCCCCCCTCCTGTCACAAAGACTTACTGCGAATTGTGACAGTTTTTTCTTATAATGGAACCAAAAAACGCAGCACGCACGCACGCACACACTATCACTACTTTTTACAGGTGATTCTTCGCACTGAGACGCACCGTATTTGAATACGCCATGAACTCCTTGTCCTCATAGAGGCTCCTGCACTTCGCCACAAACTCAGGAGCAAATTCAGCCGAAAATTCCGATTTCATCAAACCAAATATCTCTTGTCTGTGCGACACATTCAGTTGACTATTGGGTTCGATCAGATAGTCCAAATAGATGCGCAGATCACTGCTGCCAGTCCAATCGCCGTGTTTAAGGGAATAGGCCTGGAGTTTGGCAATCTCTGCAGCGATCTAGAACTAATTAGGTTAATTAATCAACTTCAACCGATTTTAAGAACGCAAAAATAACACTAACAGATAAAAAGACACCCAAATACCTCAAGAACTAGCGCAAGCGGCGGTTCTTTCAACAGGGGGGCAACATTACCATTCCTCAAGCGCAAATCTTCAAATATGAGCAAGCCATTCGGATTTTCGTCGTCAATGGGCTGTATGTAGTGACATTTGGGACGTTTTACGTCGTTTTCGAAGCTGTTCAGATACGCGTACGCGGCGCACTCGCAATTGTGCATCTGAAAGTTTAAATAAGTTTGTACATTCCTTTGTAATTCACAAAAATACGGCACAATTTATAATAGGTCCCCCCACCCCACTTTGGCCATTGTTCTCCTCTCCCCACCCGTTTTTAGGAGACCCCCTTCCCGCAGTCGCACGCCCGCTCGCTGTCTACTACCACTCAAGAATGATACAATCGAGTGCAATGCACCTGCGTCCTTTTGCGTTTCAATGAAATGTGTCCTTTTGCGGCGTTTTTGCGCTCTCGCTATCCCCTCCCCGGACCTGCCCCACCCCCCGGGGAGCTGACAGGGGTGATGATAAGGTTTGTCCGCCCCCCCAGTTACAGGTATGCTCTAGAACCCCTCGAAGCCACAACCCCCTGGCTTTAGACCCAACCTACACCTGTATACCAACTGCCCCTTCCACACATCGAACCGACAGACGTACACCAGCACGCACGAACTGTGGTGGGTGGTGGTGGTCAGTCAAAAGAAGGCGCCACCTTGACAAGTTTGGGCCAAAATGAGTCGACGTCCAAGTTGTCGACGTGTTTCGACTTGGCTTTCAGTTCCATCAGATTGCCCATGCTGGGCAGTTTTAGCACCACACTGCCCGGCAGCGTCTGGCCTTCACTGCCTGCGTTGGACCACTCCATTTGAACGCGCACGATCCTACAAGCCGCCAAATAAGCAATACCAGGATGCCTGCGTGGTACTGTACCAGGTCTATGCACGCACGCACGCAGGCACGTACAAACGCGCGTTTTGACAATTCCATACAATTCACAATCTTAACTTCTCTCAGCAAAATTACAAACTCGGCTCAATCTGTACAAAAAAAAGTTTTCGTGAAATTGTTTATATTTGCGGTCTATTTCGTCTTACTCTTATCTACGCTCATTTGCGAGTAGCACCTGCAAGCGGCGCCCTGCATGTGGCCGATGCGTTCGCTGTCAAACTTCACGAAGCGTTCCTTAGTTTCAAAGCAGTTCTGCAGAACCCTCTCCAACCATTCGTAAGTGAAGGTCGCTTCAGCTACTAAGTCACTTTTGGCTGGCGCCATTTTTGCTGCGAAACCTAGGTGTACAGTGTACCGCTTCCTCTTCCAAGCCGTGTCGAGACGTTCCCCTAAAATACTGTAGAAAATACCGGAGATACTGTAGAAAATAGCGGAGATACTGTAGAAAATAGCGGAGATACTGTAGGCGCCAATTTAAATTGTTTGTTCGTAATTTTTCTGTCGCTGTCCGTAGTTAACGGTCATTGCTGCTGCCGCCTGCTGTTCGTCTTCCGGCGGCCTCCAGCCTGTGCCGCACGATCCGTCGGCAATGTCGACAAGGACCGCCGACACGTCGGCCGACCGAGTAACGCGTCGGTGCGGCCGTGCGCCGATAGCGACTCGTCCACAGCGTCCCGCCCTCCGTCGACAGCGAGCGTCGTCGCTGCCGTCAGTCTCCTGTCGTCTAACCAGACTCTGCCGGAAGACTCCGTCGGCAGCGTCAAGAAGCCCCTGCGACGGGCGGGGCGGCGCAACGCAGCAGCGCGCGTTTGCCAGCGCTGTCGACGCGCCGTAAGCAACAGCCAACGTGCCGTCCGACAGCGTCAGGGCGTTCGTCTGCAGCGTAAGTCGTCGCCAACAAGTGTGTGGTACCTTGATACAGCCAAAACGCTATCCAGCCGGGCAACGCGTCGGTGCGCGCGTGCATCGCTGTCGACTCCGTCAACGGTCGTGTCGTCTCGTCGTCAATAGCGGCTCGTTAACAGCGTGCCGCCGTCCGTCGACAGCGCGCTTCGCCGCTGCCGTGTGTCTCCTGTCGTCTCGCCAGACTCTGCCGACTCCTTCGGCAGCATTGAGAAGGGCCGCCGACCAGCGGGGCGGCCGAGCAACGCGGCGGCGCCCGTGTGCATCGTTGCCGACTCGACGTCAAGAGCCACCGGGCGGGCGAGACGTGTCGACAGCGTCTGGGCCTTCGTCTGCAGCGTAAGTCGTCGCCAACAAGTGTGTGATGCCGTACGACGACATCCGGCCCGTTAGGCAACCCACCAACGCGTCGGCGCGCTCGTTCATCCCTGGCGACCCTTCGTGAACCGTCGTCTCGTTTCGTCAACTCAAGTCTGGACGCGGTGTCGCAACGCTCCGTCTTCTGGCCAACAGGCCGTGCCGGCTCCGTCGGCACGGCGGTGTCGACAAGAGCCGCCGACCGACACGCTAGCCGGAGCCGGCCCAGTAACACGGCTCGTCGTCACTCGTCAACGCCCAGCGTGACTGCTCTGTCGGCGGCCGAGAGCGAGCTGGACGCGCGCGCGGCCGCCCGCTCCGTACGAGTACGAGCTGCGCACGGCGGTCAAGTACGTCTCGCACCAGGCTTCCAGGTGCGTCCTTGCCAGCGGACTGTTGTTGTTGTTAATTGCAAAAGGCATCCCAGTTCTTCTTGAGGAACGTAGCTGTTGCGACCGGGTCGTCCCACAGCGCCCGCACCGTGAGAGCGTCGCCGCCGATACGTGGGCAGGCGAAGAGGTGCATGGTGTCATGCAGAGGGTGTCCACATTTGGGACAAGCCGCCGAAATAGTGGGGTCGATCCGGCTGCGGTAGGACTGCAATAGGTTGCAGTGTCCCGTCCGGAGTTGAGCGAGAGTGGAGCGCTCATGGCGAGACAGAAGCTTCTCGCTGGGGTGGACTTTGGGTGGAGGGATGCCGAGGACTCTATTGGCGCCAGCCGCTCGCGCGTCCCTGACTGCCTCTGTATGTAGTTGGCGTGTAGAGGCGCGAAGCTCGGCTGGGGAGGAGATGGCCAAGGGGTCGACCAGTCGACGGTGATGATGGGCCAACTGGGGTTTCATACTCCTCCGGGCAGCTGGGATTGATAGGAAGGGGTGGCATGGGTGGGTTGGTAGTCTGCAGGTCAGATAGAACTGCCGAGACAGTAGTAGGGCATGGTCTTTGATGGGTAGTTCTGCCGCCTCTGCATGCACGTCGTAAACACTGGCGGCAGCGTAGGTGCCCGTGACCACACGCAGAGCCGCGGTCTGCGCCCTGCCCAACCGTAACCAGCTAGAGTCAGAGAGGAATGGCGCCCAGGCTGCGGCGCCATAGTTCAGAATGGCCTTCGACGTCGCCTTGAAGGTCGTGAGCAGCGTCTCACGGACTCGATTGCCAGCGGACTCGATTGCCTCGGTGTCAGCACCAGGCAACTGGGTTCTGAATGTTCAGTGTGGTGTTCATCAAGAAGAGCGCGGTGCTGGACGACGCGTCGGCGGGCGGGCTGTCTGGGCAGCTGCGCTTCTGGGCGGCCCCATTCCGCCAGTCGGTCGTCGTCACAAGCCAGTCACGAGCAGTCGAATGGCGCCGCCGGACGCCTTCCACACTCTCGCCACTCAGCGGTCTTCAGCATCTGATCCAGCCCAGAGGCGACGGACGACGGTCGCTGCGGCGACTGCTTCCGCTCCCTGGGCTAAGTCGTCTCGAGCCCGCTACGCCGACCGCTTCTCGTCAGACTTCGACTACCTGACGAAGAACCGGCTTGATCACGACCATCATCAGTTCATTCATTTCCCTTACGGAAACGGGCGTACGGGTTCTAATTTCTAACGAACTGGGCGCGTCCCCTGCAGAATGCATGCGAAGTTTCTGCGGGCATCTCATTCGTCGTCGCGGCGAGGTAGCGCTGTGCCATTTTTGTGTTGTCGTTGCAAATGTTGTCGTGTCGGTAACGTATGCCAGCTAGTGCAATGCGCATGAGCTCCTTCCTTACTACTTAGTGCGTTTGAGAAGAAACGTGTAAGCCTGGCAGAGTTGCACCGCAGACTTCATGCGTTTAAACAACTGTAATTTGTTGGAAAATTGAATTGTATTGTTTCATTTCCTACTGGTGAGTCTGTCGCAGTTCGAGCTAGATTGTATAAGCGGCGGAAACGTAGATATTTTAAATTTGCGCGCATTAGGGGAACGCTCTATCCTTTAGGGGAAAGCCTATCCACCCCT
The DNA here is from genome assembly GCA_030248085.1 of Paralinhomoeus sp. GSCO2_6. NCBI lineage: Eukaryota > Metazoa > Nematoda > Chromadorea > Monhysterida > Linhomoeidae > Paralinhomoeus > Paralinhomoeus sp. GSCO2_6. The sequence continues at coordinate 40,741 of JASAMY010002751.1, read as the reverse complement.
CTTGCCGGTGTCAGTTAAATGCAGCACACGTTAAATGCAGCACACGTTGTATGTGATAAAGGATGCAGGCATGCAAGCAGGTGATGTATGCAAGCAAGTTGACTTCCGCGGCTTTTTCTTGGCTTAAGGTTGGGCTTAGGCTTAGGCTTTGCTTAGGCTTAGGTTTTTGCTTAGGCTTAGGCTTTGCTTAGGCTTAGGCTTAGGTTTTTGCTTAGGTTTTTGCTTAGGCTTTAGCTTAGGCTTAGGCTTGGCTTAGGCTTAGGCTTAGGTTTTTGCTTAGGCTTTAGCTTAGGCTTAGTCTTAGGCTTAGGCAGCGAAAGTCGACTTGCCTGCATACTTTACCTGCCTGCATTCTTTATCATATACAACCTGTGCTGCATTTAACGTGTGCTGCATTTAAGCGTAACCCCTCTTGCCCCCGCGTGTAGGTTTTCCGCTTGTGTCAGCTCGACGTCCAAGCGAACAATCAAGAAAATGACGGGCGAAAAGTTCGAAAGACTGCCTAGACTGGCGAAGCCATCGCATTACACGTTGCTGTTGGAGCCGAATCTACGGGATTTCACGTTCAAGGGAACTTTGCGCATTGACCTAACGGTGGCGTCTCGAATTTTGTTAATTAAACATACTGTAATTGTGAGTTTTATGCGTTTTAATTTAGATTTTGGAAGAGACGAAGGTCGTGAAGCTCTACTCGAACGAGTTGGAAATTGACAGCGCGAAAGTGAATGTTGGGGAGAAAAGTGAACTTTCATTGTAAATTGCAAATTACTGTAGGTAAGGTGCGGGCTGCGGCTGGGGGGAGGGCGGCGTACCTCCCTCACTCCGTTGTGGTCCCCCCGTTATTCGGGGCAGCCCCCTCCTCCTATGCAGTGTCATTGCTTTGGTGGTCAGCAGGGTTGCACAATTTAAAAAAAAAGTTTTATTTTTTTTTAAAAAAAAATTAAAAAAAAAGTTGGATTTTTTAAATTAAAAAAAAAAATCTCTGTTTTTGGGTAAAATTTAGCTTTTGAGTGGCAAAAAGGCATTTAAATGGTGTTTAGATGGTACAATTAGTAGTTATTCATGCATAAACTTGCTTATTAGCACCAAAACTAAGCTCTTTTTGGGGTTCCCAACTGGTTCCCAACATAGTGTGATACCGTACACGACCATTTAGAGGCAGCGGCTTTGTCACCATTTGACTAAAACGATGCTAAATATGCTTCTAAAGGCTTTAGGGAAGCACTAGTACTTGTGTTTGACACTCTTCTAGGCTAAAAGTATCTTATAGTACGGGTATTTGGCACCAATGATGGCTCCTAAGTCAATTAAAAAATTAAAAAAAAATTTTTTTTTTTAATTTAAAAAAAACTTGAAATTTTTTTTTATGCAACCCTGGTGGTCAGTTACACCTCTGCTTCTCGACCTCCTTATCCCCCCATGGTCTCAAGACCTAATCAGCACCATCTGCCTCTTGCCCCCCCCCCCTCCTCCCCTCCCCTCTTGCCCGCCCCTCCAGCCTCCATTCCCGATTTCCGTGCGCATCTACGAATCGGAGGTGTGGATGGGGGATGCCCGGAGTCCACCGTCCGTCCACCCTCCTCTTCCTCCAAGTCAAAGGCCTACTCTTTCCCCACCCATTCCTTGTTCGTTTGTTGCAATTTCCTCTCTCATTCAGCTCTGTCGGGCACCGTCAGCTATCAGGAACAGTGGCAGACGGCGGATGTGGCCGTGTGTGAGAATTTGGCGAAAGGCGCGAAGTGCTCGCTCCACTTGGAGTTCCGCGGGACGCTCAACGACCGAATGGTCGGCTTCTACCGCAGCGACTACAAAGACGCCGCCACCGGCGAGACCAAGTACCTCGCCTCAACCCAGTTCGAGGTGCGTGCGTGTCGGTGTGTGCGTGCGTGCGTGCGTGTGTGTCGGTGCGTGCGTGCCGACTGCCGCGATGGTCGCCCCCAGAGCACGGAGGCGCGACGCGCGTTCCCCTGCTTCGACGAACCAGAGTACAAGGCGACCTTCGACCTCTCGCTCGTCGTCGACCAGCAACATACCGCCCTCAGCAACATGGTCAGCGCCTGACCCTGACCCTCCTCCCTCCAGCTTGCCCCCCCCCCTCTCCCCGGCCGCACCTATGCCCAAAGAACGCCAATTACTCGTTCCCTTGTCGCCTCGGCCGGAATCGCGTTGCAGTGGTGCACACCTGCAACTGGGGGGGGGGGGGTCGTGGGGCCTTCCAGAGTCAGAACTCCCTCCCCCCCTTCCTCCTCCTTCTCAATCCCCCAAACTGTTTCTTGACGATTCTCCAACGTTACGGACAGCTCTTGTTGCGCGTCTCAGTGCGTTTCTTTTTGCCCACAAAGCAGCGCCTTGGTACATAGGTCGGTTCCCAGAACTTACCCACCCTGGTGACGGGGTGGCGTAACCTGCGTAATGACGCGTAATCTGCGTAATCTAGGCGCGCAGTTACATTAAACGGAGGCACTGCTGTTTAAAAGCGTGGCGCGTGCACAACAAACAGGCATCCTATGGCCGTGTTGGAAACACGAGACCGCATGGAACTTCACTTTGCCTACAAGAAACTTTGCGTCATTCGCGCTGTTGAGAACGCAGAGTCGGCTCCTGTGCTCGCCCCAAACCCGCACGAGGGTCACCTCCGCCAACTGTCAGCTTCGTCCTCCAGGCCCCGCCTTGAAGGCCAGCCAGTGCAGCAACTGCATCGCGACGCCGCTACGAGCAACGTGCGAACGGGCACAATGACTCCTGCGCAGGCGAGAGACAATATGCGCAAAGCCCGGACTGCGGAACTGAAGCGGCCTCGAGCGTTTCCGCTGAGCCAGCCTAGTACATAAACACGCCTATCCATTCATATAATACGCATATGCACGCCTGCCTGCCTCCGTTTAATGCAACTGCGCGCCGAGATTACGCAGATTACGCGTCATTACGCAGGTTACGCCACCCCGTCACCAGGGTGGGTAAGTTCTGGACACGCATAGGTCAGGGTTATCGCAGTCAGAGGTGCCCCCCCCCCCGTGCCGAACAGTCTGAATTTCAGCCGGTGAAAAGCGAAGAATCGGTGGAGGGCGGCAAGAAGCGGCTGGACTACGCCACCACTCCCGTCATGTCGACCTATTTGGTCGCGTTCTCAGTGGGCGAACTAGAGTACCTTCAGGTGGTGTTTTGGCGCATTTTTTGCTAGTCGGTTTTTTATGCTTGCGGTATTTTTAGTTGTCCTAGACAATTGGCATGTGATGTACGTGCGCTACGACTAAGCTCGGATTAGCCGCCATAGCTGAATTTCAGCTACTCTCATTGGATGCGTGAATGTTGTGTTCTGTGCTTGTTCTTATTTGATCGAAAGGGCAGCGTATGGTCTAGTATTAGAGGATCGGCCTCTTGCGCGCACGGTCCTGGGTTCGATTCTTGATGGAGCCACTAAAAACTAGTATTTCCGTGTCAGCGGGTTTTTCTCGTGCTGTTGCTGCCCTAGATTACAGATGGCGTCCTTCCGAAGGTCTTTGGCTGTTTATGCGGCTCTAGACGGGAAGGCGTCATGGAGATGGGTATGCTATGTGGGCCATTGTCGGCCTCCTAGCGTTGCCACAAATCCAACAACAACAACAACAGTTGATCGCAAAGTAGATAGATCAGTGACGGTTGGCGCGTTTATCAAACTTGCATGTTCACTGCAGGACGGGACCAAATTCGGCACGGATGTACGGGTGTATACAGTGCCGGGCAAGAAGGAGCAGGGAAGATTCGCCCTAGAGGTGCGTTTATGCTTTTTTAATGACTTTGCAGTAGTGATTTGTTGATTTCAGCTCAGTCGTACTTGCGCATGAATATTTAATTAATTATTGAATTGCAGGTGGCCGTCAAGTCCTTGGAATGGTTCAGCGAATTTTTTGACTTCCAATACCCCCTGCCAAAGCTGGACATGATTGCGCTTCCCGACTTCAAGTTTGGTGCGTGTGAACTGCCCCCCACTGGGTCAGACATTTGTTCACGCAGTCCATAGACGTAGCTGGCTAGGTACACCCCCCCCCCCCCGCCCCCTGATATGTACATGTATGTTCCGTACACACAATATACTCGTTTTAACAGACACACAGGCACTCAATTCAATTCAGTGAATAGTGCGTAATCTATCACACGTCGGCGCGCTCAGTGTGTTCGGCATGCATCACCCTCCCCCACCCCCAGTTTCTATGGTCACTTACACCTGTGCCGGTTACCCAGGTATGGGGGTGTTACCCCCTATGAGTAGGCGTCGACATTGTCGCTTTTGAGGCGCCATGGAGAATTGGGGTCTGGTGACCTATCGCGAGGTGGCGGTCCTAAGCGATTTGGCGAAGTCGTCTCAGCGCAACCGCAAGATCGTCTGTCTCATCATCGCGCACGAGCTCTCGCACATGTGGTTCGGCGATCTCGTCACCATGGTGCGTGCGCGCGCGCGCGCGCACGCACGTACGCGCACCGGCACGGCCAGCGTGCGGTCTAGTGGTAGAGAATCGGCCTCTTGCGCGTCTCTGGGTCCGATTCTTGATGGAGCCACTAGATCGAGGACTTCCCTCTCGATGCATTTTCTCTTGCTGTCGTTGCCCTAGACTACAGATGGCGTTCTTCCGAATGTCTTTGGCTAATTCTGCGGCTCTACTAGACTGGAAGGCGTCGTGGAGATGCGTTTGGTATGGGCCATTGACGGCCTCCTAGCGTTGTCCTCCAACAACAACAAGAACGTACAGGCCCGCACGCACCGCAATCGTTGTTGTCGTCGTTGCAGCGCTGGTGGACGGACCTGTGGCTGAAGGAGGGCTTCGCGACCTTCATGCAGTTCCTCTTCACGGCCAGCGCCTATCCGCACTTCGACATCTGGCTCAACTTCGTCGCGGGACGAGCCGCCAACGCCCTCGCCCTAGACGCCCTCCGCTCCAGTCACCCCATTGAGGTTCGTTTCTTGATTCATCTACGCACGGTGTACAGCCAGCAGTACATGGCAATTGGCAAACCACCAAAGCAAAGAAGGGAAGAAACCTGAGTACGCAGAATACAGTGAAGCAAACGCCCCAATATTGTGCGCAAGCGTCATACAAAGCAGAAACCGACCGAAATTGCAACGCTCGCCAACCGTTTGCGTTCACTGTCACGTGCGAGTCTGTCTGTCTGTCTTTCTAGTGCGTCCGTGCGTGCGTGCGTGCTTACGCAACCCACACCCTACCCTACCCCCCCCCCCTTTTCGAGGTGGAGATCGACAACCCGAACGAGCTGGACGCCATCTACGACAGCATCACCTACGGCAAGTCGGCCGTCGTCGTCCGCATGCTCTACCAGCATCTGGGCGAAGAGGTACGGTACTGCAGGGGTTGCGAAATTTGGCGCTAATTTGGGATTTGGGATGGGAATTCGGGATGGCGTTCTTCCGAATGTCTTGAGCGAATTACGCGGCTCTAGACGGGAAGGCGTCATGGAGACGGTTATGCTAGATGGGCCATTGACGGCCTCCTAGCGTTGCCCCAAATCCAACAACAACAACAGGGGTAGTGCGCCGCGGCGTTGGGTACCACCACGCCCTCCTCGCCGAATGAGAGATGAGAGAACGACACTAGGGGGCGAGAGCCCCCCCCCCCATCCCAATTCCCCACCCTCTCCGTCTCTACACATGGCGGGGATTGGGGGGGGGGGCATCGGTACCCACGCAAGTTTGTGCAGAAGGGGGGGGGGTAATTCTGGATTTTCGGGATCAACTTCATAGAAACGTCACCTAAACTGGTGTGCTATGGCCCGTCCACCACTTCAGGCTTTCCAAAAGGGCAGTCGGCTGTACCTGAAGCGGCACCAATACGACAACGCGACCACTCTGGACCTCTGGAAGGCTTTCTCGGAGGCATCCGGCACCGACGTTGCCGAGCTGATGAAGGGATGGACCCAGCAGGTGAGGGCGCGCTCATATGCATGTGGACATACCTGTAAGGAACTGTAGGGGCTAATTAATGGGTTGGCCCAGCAAAATTCGAGCCCCCCTCCTGAAATTCTTTTCCAAAAAAAAGCGCACCAAAATAGCGCTGTTTTGTGGAGAGCATGCGTTGAATGAAGAATGCCTATTTTAGCTTCATTTTCCTTTATACGCCAGTTTTGACGAGAAAGTTCCAAATCTGGCCCTAAACCAACAAAAAGTTTCTCCTCAGCCGGATCTGGGCACTATGTATGGGCAGATATGCACGCGGTTTGTGCACAGGTGAAGCAAAACCGGTTTGGATCTTCAGATGGGCTATCCCCTGCTGGACGTCACCCAGGTGGCTGGCGACACCCAGCGCACGCTCACCATCTCCCAGAAACGGTTCGTCGCCGACGGCAGTGATGGTTTGGAACTTTTTTTTTGAATAATTACCGATATATCTACGAATTTTGTTCGCATTTCCCTTTTGCCAGACGAGGCGAACCAGCAGTGGCAGGTGCCGATAATTGTCAAGTGCGAAAATAGGGCCGAGAATGTCAAGCTGCTCATGACACAAAGGGAGCAGACGTTCAAGTTGGAGGGAGTGAAGAAGGGCGAATGGGTCAAGTTGAACGCCGACCTTGGCTCCCTGCTCCGCGTCGACTACGGGCCCAAGATTTTCAAGGGTTTATTTTTGATATTTTAATTTTATTTTGACACTACCACGCAGTACCATATATTGTGTGGGTCGTAGCCGTCGTTTACCCCCCCCCCCCTCACGAATTTGTCTAAAGATTTTTCAACTTGTATAAAATGAGAAAAGTAATTGGTTTAAATTTTTTTATCACAAAAAATAACAGGTAACCAACGCTGTCAAAAGCCTAATTAGGTACCTATTTAGACGCTATTTTGTGAGAGTTGTTTTTACTCTGTATCTGCCTCCCACTAAGCGCTGGGTGGACCCCTCCCCCCGGGAGGTGTGTTGCACTCTCCCCCCCCCCGTTCTGCTTGATACGCGTGTGCCCTCTATCTTGCAGACTTGCTGGAAGCAGTGCGCGACCATCAGTTGGGCGCAATCGACCGCTTCAATCTCGTCAGCGACCTCGCCGCACTGGTGGGCCGACGCCGCTTTGTTGGCGCTTTCTTGCACGCACGCACCGGCACGCGGGCACGCACGCACCGGCATGCACGCACCGGAACGTACCTGCACGGACGTACGCACCGGCACACGCACGCACGCGCCGGCACGCACGCACGCACCCACCGGCACGCACGCACGCACGCTCCGGCACGCACGCACTCATACATTCTTTGTTCCCTGTCCAGGTGAAGGCGTCTCGGGCGTCGGCGGTGGACTTCCTGGAGCTGGCGGACACGCTGTCGGCGGGCGAGACGGAGCTGGCCGTGTGGGACGCGCTCGTCACGGGCCTCGCCTCGCTCGTCAACATCCACAGCCGCGTGGTCGACGCCAACGACGACGACCTGCGCGTCTGGCAGCGCGCCCTCTACCGACCGCTGCTCCACAGGCTCGGCCTGCAGCCTATGGAGGGGGAATGTGCGTGAAAAAAGGCGAAGAAAAGCGTGGAAAAACCAGGGGAACAAAGGGCTGGAGTCTCGTCGCCGGCGGGAGTCGAACCCCCGAGCGCGCGCGCGCGATCCTAAGGCCCCGGGACTCGTTGGGATTCTTAGCGAATGTTGCACTGGCTAGTTATATGAACGCTTCTTGGTTCAGATTTCGATGCGCATCTCATTGCTTGTACACCCGGGAATAATTCGTCATTTTTTTGCGTTCATTGTGCGATGTTTTGAATTGAACCATGCATGCTGCTTACAGGCCTAAAAAATACCTCAACAAGCATGAGAAGCACTTTCAGATGAGGGGGGGGGGGTAATGTGAGCCTTGCCTTGTGGGGGGGGGGGGGGTGGTGAGGATAAACCTTTTGGTCGGAGCGAAGCTGCTCCGGCTAATTCCCCGGCACTAATTATGACGTTGCAGCGCCGCAGCAGGCGGAGCTGCGCGGTCTGATGGTCTCTCAGTTGGGGAGGGCGGGCGAGGAGCGCGTCGTCGACTTCTGCAGGGCGGAATTCCAGCAGCAGCTCGACACCAAGAAGCAGCTCAACGCCGACATGCGCGGCGCGGTGGGTTGCGTACATGGGGGTACCACCACCCCCACTATTTTTCCAACCCCCCAAAACCCCCAGAGTTTTCTTCCAAAGGATTTTCACCATGTCTAAAACGATAAAGCGAGTAAATAATGGTGTTTTCAGTGATTTTTGGTGTTACATGACTGTAAATCAGCTAAATATCACTATTTAGAGTCCATTTTGACCCATTTTTGACCAAAAGTGCCAGTGTAGGTCAAAAAATGGTCGGCTACCCCCACTTTTTGCTCCAGTCCCCTCCCCAATCTTCCGAACCCCCATCGCTTTTACCCGGTTACAGGTATGCTTGCGTAGCGTTTCCTTCTTGTTTTTTTCCTCTATCCACTTTGCCGACCTTTCTGGCTTATGAGGGCTGCGGGTGCCATACTTGAATGCAGGTTAGTTACGTCGAGTGGGGGTGGGGGGTACGCGATAGTGCGCAGATAGGTTACTCTTTTGCTCAGAACAACAGAACAAATGCTCCAATGGCGATATTTTGGTGTTTTATGGTCCTTAAACTGAGTTGACGCAAATCTCATAATGTTGTCATTTGGGGAGAGGTTGACCTTTGTAAAACTCATCCTCCAGCTGGATACAACCCCCCCCCCCGCCCGCCGCAGTTAGAGCTATGCTGTGGTGTGTTCGTGCTTTGTCGTCGTTGCAATCTTAGTCAGAAAGACCAGTTGAGTATGATCAAAATCAAATCAAATCAATGTTTTTATTGATGCAAGCACCGACACAGTACAGGGACCGTAAACCAACGCACGGGGTACGAAGGGGCGATGCATCATAATAACACTGTATCACTAACACTACCTACTACTACTAACACTACTAACACACTAATGATTGCAGATCTACCGCGTGGCTGCCCGTTGGGGAGGCGCCGAAGTTTTCGAGCAGCTTAAAAAGGTGTGCTATTTGTGAATTACATTGAAACGAATACGCCTAATTAATTAATTAGTAACTTTAGCTGATAGAAGACCAGGAGTTCCGCGAGCAGCAGAGCAACGCCATCGGCGCCCTGGGAGCCACCACGGACGTGGAACTGCTCAAGGCGGCGCTTGAACACGCCATTCTCAAGGTGCGTGCGTGCGTGCGTGCGTGCGTGCTTGCGTGCGTGCTTGCGTGTGTGCTTTTGTTTGTTTTGTTTGTTTTTTTATTCGTCGAAGCACGGTGTACGACATTACAAGGCAGGCACAAAGCGAAGCACAGCAAGCGAAGCGAACCATAGGTACAAATTTGTCAGACAAGCTAAGTACAAATGTCCACAGGCAGCAAATAGAAAGGATTACTTAAATGCAACGCCCGCCAACCGTTTTCGTTATTTATAACGTGCGAGACATGGCTAGGTGACACCAACAAGGTGATTTTATAACCTAACCATTTAGGAATTGGGAAAGGTTTTCCTTTAGAAGTTTATGTTTAAATGTAATGATAGTTTTGGAGTTGACCGTTCCTTCCGACAAGGCATTCCAAGCAGCAATGACCCTATTAGAGAAGAAGTGCGCTCTATATTGAGTCTTGTGTTTTTGCGGACGGAGTTTATAATTATGCCCCCTCGTTCTGCTGTCTCTATTTAAGGTAAAGAAATCTTCAAATTTATTGGAAGTTTGTGAATTATTTTGTAGACATAGATTAAATCAGCATGTAGCCGCCGCAGCTCAAGGAGGGGAAGACCAATGCGCTCTCTCCGTTCATCATATGACAAGTGGCGTAGTTGCGGAATATTTCGGGTGAAAGTTCTCTGAATTGACTCCAGCTGCCTTGTGTTACCAACCATGACCGGATTCCAACACGGGGAAGCATATTCAAGACTGCTTCTAACAAACGCGCAAAATAACACTCTTAACACATTCAAATCTCTAGTGTGAAAGCAGTTTAGTATTGCGGAAGCTCTTAGACCAGCAGCCTTACTAATCTGGTTGCAATGTTCAGTAAAACGAAGATCTTTGGAAACAGTGACGCCCAAGTCACGCATAGTTTCTACCATAGATAGCTGTGTTCCTCCTACAGTGTAGTTTGTTCTTTCCTTGCGATTTATACCGAGGTGAAGGACTGAACATTTGGACAGAGAAAGTTGGAGCTGATTTTCGTCGCACCATTGATAAATTGAATTTAGGGAGTTTTGCAGCTTGCTGCGATCGTCTAGTAATTTGGACCGAAAATACAGCTTGCAGTCATCCGCAAACAGTTTGACCGAAACTTGGTTTGCAACAGCTGGCAGGTCGTTGATGAAAATAAGAAAGAGGAGTGGACCTAGCACGCTACCTTGAGGGACTCCACTACCAACTGGCGCACTATCAGAAAAGGTGTCATTTACTTTAACCCGTTGGGTGCGATTTGTTAGCCAGCTACTGAGCCAATTGGTAATTGAGTGCGCAATTCCATAGCACTTAAGTTTATGCAGCAACTTTGAGTGGCTAACTGTATCGAATGCTTTGGCAATATCCAAGTAAGCTATGTCAACAGGTTGTCTAGCATCCAATTCTTTAGTCCAGTCATTCAGACATTCTAGAAGTTGACTAACAGTGCTATGTTTGGCCAGGAAACCATGTTGCCCAGAGCTGATTAACCCATTGGATTGCATATGCGCTAGGACACGTTTTTTGATAAGGCTTTCAAAAACTCTACAGGATGTACTGGTGATGCTAATTGGTCTGTAATTGGAAGCGATGTTTTTGGCGCCCTTTTTAAACACGGGTGTGATGTTAGCGCACAACCAGTCGGGTGGTAGTTGGGCTGTGGCCAGGGATAAGTTGAAGATTCGCATAAGTGGGTAGCCCTTAAAGCGTGACTGCCATGACTCCCGTGACTCCCCCCATGACTCCCCCCAAAAAAGTCACATTCTAGTGATAAAAATTATCACTAATCCAGCAGCGCAATTACAAGCGATGAGTTTTCAGTGATTGGTTAAGAAAAACGAGCTCTTAACCAATGTTTGGCAACTAGTGTTGTTTTTTCATGAATAGTGCAAAAAGCCCTAAACTTTAGGCCCTTAACCAACTCCTTACGCAGCGTAAGGGAAATCGAAATTTTTAAGTTGGCTGTCTTCACTAATTATATACATGGTCTTCACTAAGAGACCGCAAACTGTTTAGAAGGAAGTCATCAGAATGTTAATTGAAGCACATTGAAGCCTTGGTTAAATACTTGGTTACTGCCACTGTTAACTGGTTAAGAGACACGATATTAGTGGCTCTCTGCATTAGTGATGGATGCTTTGCGCGCTTCCATGAACAAGACAACTATTTGTTTGACGATCCCAAGAAGAGTGAACGACCAAAAGTGCGAAAACATCAAAAGTACTGAAATAATATAGTGATTACTGTCTTCCACTAATCTGCTGAATTGCTGACTGTGTTTTTGCGGCTGTGGTGGTGATTGGGCACTTTCATTAACTTTGATTTGCTGTACTAGTGATTGTAATGTGTGCCCTTGATTGGTGACTGTTTTGTCGTAAGGAGTGTCAAGAAAGGAGAATGTGGTCTCAAAAATTTCCTGACGGTCCCTTACGTTGGTGAAGGGGTTGGTTAAGAAAAACCAAACATAACCAGTGATGATGGCCAATGACCTATCCATGAAAAAACGGAGTCACGAGGGAGTCACGAGGCACTCCTTACGCAAAAGCTGTTCACCTAGCAACAAGTCGCTTGAAAAGTTTTTCGTTTTCTTGATAAGTGAAAATTTGCGTGAACAGTGATTCACGATTTTTGGGAGTCATTTAGGGGGAGTCACGGGCCTCCGCCAAAAGGCGGGCAGTCACGCTTTAAGGGGTAGGCAATCGCAAGGGCCACTCTCTTTAATAAGTACTGTGGAATTCCGTCGGTCCCTGAGGAGAACTTATTGGGCAGCTTAGAGAGCGCTAGATATATGTCAAATTCCGAAAAGTTTGGAGGTAACATGCGTACATGAGTTTGAGAAGACAATTCCAATGGCTCGTTATTGTCGGTGACAAACACTGAAGAGAATTGATTGTTTAAAATGGAGGCTTTTTCAGCATCAGTGTGCCTAAGCGAGCCATCGGAGGCTTTGAGGGAAGCTACTGAAGGAATTGTCTTCATACGCCCACACACATATTTCCAAAATTCGCGACAGTTCCCACGCCTAGCCAAACCATTTTCAAACGCACATTGCTCACTGAGGATGGCTCTATTTGCTGCTTTGTTAGCTGTTTTCCAGTTGTTGTAGTCTTCTAGGTTTTGTGAGGCTTTAAATTTATTGTGCAGTCTCTTCTGCTTATTAATTAGCTTTCAAACTTCTTTTGAGATGGGTTTGTTTTTGGGAGTGCACATTGGTACAAAGCGTTCAATACAGTGATGCAAAATGTTTTTGAAGTGGTTCCACATACTAACAGCGTTTGTACATGCTGCGAATAGAGCCACCCAATCTACATTGAATAAGTATTCGTTCATAGCTGCGTAATTCCCATTCACATACTTACGGTAACTGCTCACTGGTTTATTCGTGTCCAGTGATTCAATAGTTTGAAAAGTGACAGCTAGGTGGTCCGATGATAAACAAGGGGGTTCTACAGTCACAGAGTGTATAATTTGCTTTTGGTTAGATAGCACGAGGTCAAGAATGTTGTTCCCCCGCGTTGGCCGGTCAACATGTTGTTCTAACCCAGTTGAGAGGAAGTATTGGAAAACTAGTTTTTCAGCTGTGCGTGCATCTGTCCTTTGCGTGAGATTGGTCCAGTCCACGCTAGGCAAATTGAAGTCTCCCACTAGGATAGAGGGGTGGCTGACAGAGAGCGCATTGGTCAGGTACGAGATGAGAGGGGCTGAGTCGTTGGACGACGGTGGTCGATACACATTAGTAATGCGCAAGCGGGTATTCTTTAGATAGAGATCAACAGACAGTGCTTCGAACTGTGGGTGGGATTGAGCTGGGATAGAGACAGCAGAACGAATGCTTTTAGGAACTAGAATGAGACACCCCCCGCCTAGACGGCCAGAACGGTCAACTCTGTAGGTGGTATGGGAGGACTGGTTCTCTAGGAGTGCAGAGGGGAAGGTGGCGTCTAGCCACGTCTCGCATACACAGACAATGAAGTTGGCAAGCGCTGTACAGAGATGCGTACGCAACTGATCCAGTTTTTGTCCATGTCTTAGAGATTGCGCGTTCAATATATAAAAACACAGGGGGGAACTGGCGCTTGGCCTTGGGCAAGAGAGAGTAGCCGCTTGGTGAGATGACGCGGCAGACACGCGACTAAGATCGATATGGGGATGGGAAAAGGGAAAGGACTGGGAAGTGGGGACTGTGGCTATGAGCGGCGAGACGCGAGCATTATTCGCGTCTGCGTGCGTGCGTGCGTGCGTGCGTAAAACGCGATTGTCTGTCTGTCTGTCTGTCTGCTCCGACGTACGCCTGTGGGAACATCATCTGCCTGTTTATATATGGCAGTGTGTCTCTCTGACCGTCTGTGCATGTACGTTGTTGTTGTTGTTGGATTGGGGGCAACGCATGGTTGGCCGTCAATGGCCCATATAACGTACCCGTCTAGAGCCGCATATTAAGCCATAGACATTTGGAAGAACGCCATCTGTAATCTAGGGCAGCGACAGTACGAGAAATTCCGTGGGTAGGGAAAGACTCGTTTTAGTGGATCCCTCGAGAATCGAACCCAGGACCGTGCGCGGCAGGGGCCGATTCCCTACCGCTACACCATCCGCTGTCTCTATATTTGGCAGTCTGTCTGTCTGTCTGTGCCTGTCACCGTTCTTTTCTTACGAAATTTGCGAATTATTTTGTATTGTTCTATTTCATGTTTTCATTTTTGTGTAGAAGAACGTGCGTTCGGGCGACTGGTTCGCGGTGATCTACAGCATGGCGACGCACAAGGCTGGTCAGGAGACGGCCTGGGCTTTTATTAAAGAGAATCGCCAGTTTGTCTTTGAGTCGCTGGGAGCGACTAACAGCTTGACGCACCGCATGATTGAGGTGAATTCCGGGAGCAATCCCGCGGTAACTGGGTAGATGGGGGCAGTTTTTTTAAGTCTATTTGACAAATACTGTTTGTCGGTACTTCGGTGTACAATTTCCACATTTTTGGACGCCTAACCGCTCTTCTCTCCCCCCCCCCCCACCCTTCCGCTCGAAGGACAGTACGTAGGTGCCAACTGGAGACAGTGCAGACAGCGTCAAAATTTTTTTCTTAAATACCCCTAGTTACATGACAAACATCGCAATTGTCTGTTTCCAGAGCGCAGCCAGGGGTCATTGCGACGTCAAGGTCGCCGAGGAGTTGGAGGTTCGAATCACTCTCGCCAACGCACTCAGTCACAATACTTTGGACGTACAGGCAGTGCGCCTACTGTAGTCATGGTGACTGGGTCCCTCTCCCCGAGTCGGGGGAAGTCGACCCCCCCCCCCCCCTTCCCCCTTAGAAGTTTTCTGGAGTAGTCTGCAACCTGTCTAAAAAATGGCGGGTATTTTGCATCCTGTTTCAATGTTTTTAGGCATAGAACACTGTAATGACGCTATTTTGACCAAATAATCAGTTTTGATGCAATGTTTCTCCATTCTGTCATCCACCTCCCACGTTGAGGGTGCGGCTCCCTCGAGATCCCCCCCCCCTACTCTGCCTGACTGTTTAGTCAGCATGCTCGTCGCTTGTGAATAACGCACAGCGCAATAAGGGGTGGGCTTGTATTGGAGATGTCCTGATTGGCCTGTTTGTAGGAGCTGTTCCTCAAGGGCGAGGGTGGCGATTCGATGCGTCTCACGCTCACGCAAGCGGCCGAGTCGATACGGCTCAACGCGAAGCTCCTCAAAGAGAATGGCCAGGCTATCCGAAAGTGGCTCGAGCTCAAGAACAAGCCTAACTAAGAATAATTCCTCCAAATAAAGGCATCACAAGGGGACGTTTTATCGTATTCAGCTTGGAGCTTAAAACGCCAATTAGCCCTGTTTGCTCGGAGTTTGATTGGCGCTGTTTTTGATCAAACGATTGCAATGTTATGGGTTTTGGGCTCGTTCTGATGTTGTGTGAAAGCGAGCTACATACGTGGTGAAATATGCAGGATTATGAACATAATAGTCCTGTCAATCAACAATGCACCAATCAACAACAGCATAGCTACCTATACCCACTGTGCTTCAAAATACCCAGTTGACGATTTTGTTGCTTCATTCTATCTAATATAGTTGCTGTCAATCACAGAAGCTATGTGTATGCTGTCTGGTGCACAGTTGGTGTTGCTGTCTGCTTCAACATTGAGAGTACGTTGTTACCTGCCTTGAAGTGAACTCTAATTTGCTAATACATCACTCTGTCATCAGAGCCCCAAAAACAGACGGAATACTCATGAGTTGCTCCTCTGCACGGAAATCTTTAGTAAAAGGCGAAAGATTTTCTCGCGCGCTGCAGAGGAACCAGAGCTAGTATAAAGCACTTCTTTGTCCGATGGTCAAGTGCTGCGATACATATTGTGGGCGGGTAAGTTTTGGTTTCATTGAATACTTTGTCGTTCGTTCCGGTCTTATATCGATCGACTTCCATTATTGCCATACAATGTACGTCAGAAACAACTACTGCAGCCCCTTTCCTGTGTTGTGTGCATACATTTAGGCATGCACTGTGCATTCACGGTATATAGCCTGTTCGTGTCTTGCAGTTGTGTCACCAACAGGTTGTCTGCACGATGATGTCCGTCCTTGAAACTCTGCTTGCCAAAACGCCTACTCTCTCTTTCAGTACGCGTGTCTGGTAGTATTCCATTCGCGAACCAGACGCGAATAACCACGCATGATGGGACGGAATTTGCGCGTCCTTAGGTGGGTGGCGCGCGCGTGAGAAGTGGCTGTTTTCGTCCCTCGATTGAGCTGCGCGATAGTGCGGAAGACAAAAACCAAACAAAGGCGTTGCACTGCGGGTGTACCTGCCCATTCTGCAGCCACTCGGCAGCGCCGCTGCACTGCGACACTTGTAGACCGAGGAATATTGTCTGTGCGTTTGCTCAGTCCAATTGAGAATCGATATTACAGAAGGAAAGGTGAACAACAATTATGTACAGTAGTGTGTTTATTGCGTGTGCTCGCACTGCTTACAAATACAATAGTGTCGTGGCGTGGCAAGGCTGTTTGGTTTCCTCAGAATTCCGATGTCTACAGTTCGTATCATCACCAAATAGTTTTTCTAGAGACCCTACGCGACTAGAGAATGATTGGAGGGGCTGCAAGAGTCGCACTTATGGTGTTCACCTCATCAGTGCTGGCCACAAAAGAGAGTTTGGACAGTCAGACCAACTACACCACCGCATTGTCAGATGATGTGCAAGACTTGAAAGAAACGAATGCGAGCACTACCAACGATGTCGCGCGTCTGCCGAAAGATGTTATCCTGCTGTCACGGGATCCCAACCAGTTTAGAACGGTATATGGCGCTGTTGTGATGTGGCTGCGTTACCGTAACTGGGACATACAGGCATACATGTAACTGGGGGGGGGTTGCCCACACCCAGGTTAAAAGTTGCCCCTCCCCCAGCCCCCCCCCAACCCCCCCCCCCCCCCAGATTTTTTGGAAAGTTTTTCAACTTGTCTACAACTGTAAAAAGTAGTGTATTTTTCGTCTTTTTCAGTGTTTTTTGACCATATAACAGCTAAATATCGCTATTTCTAGCCTATTTTAACCTATTTTTGACCAAAAAGTGCCTATTTAGACACTATTTAGGTATACTTCTTTACCCTCTGGCACCCCCCTCTCTCTTCAAATCTGCGTGCCCCCTCACGCCCCCCCCCCCCAGAATGATCGCCGACCCTCCCCCCCCCCACTTGTTGCAGTTGTACCCTTGACATGTCATTGCTTTGATGTGCTGGCCGATAAAATAGTGTTTATAAGCTCCAATGACTTAAACGAACTCTCTGCACCTGTTTTAGGAGCTGTCCACCTACATGTACTCTCCTTGGCACTCTCTAGTGGGCGTGCAGGCGTTTGTCGACCCGTCCACGGGTCTCTTTTTGTTGGGCGCTCTCTTTGCAACGGATGCCCACCAGACCCGTTTGGTTCTCGAGGCGAGCGGTGGCGTCCAGACCAAAGTGGAGGACTTTGTGGAGACGGCGCAGCATCAGCAGGCGCAAGGCTTCCTGCTCATGGAAGTCATACCGGACGTACGTGTATTGTACTTCCTGGCAATGTACAAATGCGGTTGACCGTATTTGCACAAGAATTCAGCCAGCTGTCAGGACCTACTTCTTTCCGGCTGCTTTGTTCGCCAAGAATTCCGCGGGCCGTGTCCACGTCCAGTTGGGCGTCCCCCAAGCGCCACACTCCTTCTTTGGCTACGAGCCAGTGGACATTACGGGATTCACAACCGCTGATGGTGCGGAGATGTAGTATGTAGGCAGGCAGTCTGGAATATTGGAGTAGCTAATGCGAAAGAATCTAGAAACACGCTTGACTCAACATCTGTTTGGTGCATTAGAACTGATATGGAAATGTGCTTTCACTGCAGAGCACCATGTAAAACACTGGCGAGTGGTGGTTCTTCATAAACGGGAAAAAGCGTTGTGTCTAGGAAACCGTTCGGTTCTGAGCGTCTGGCACTCGCCGGGAATTCACAAGAAGCCGTTCAAGTTCGTCTACAACCAACCCATGGCCAAGTGCCTCAGGCAGAACCAGCTGTACATCAACAGCGGCTACGTCATGACCAAGCTCAAGGCCTACAGAGGCGAGGACGGCACCTCCAGCCTCTGCTCCGCCATTTGGGTGGAGAATGAGGACGCCAAGCACAGTTTCGTCAGCAGTGTGTTCCTAGAGGCTTGGGCCAATGACACCTCGCAGCTGACGAGGACGATCGAGCAGCAGAGAGAGCGCTTTGGCCGTCTGGGCATGAGGGCCCGCTCGATCGCTTTTGAGCCGACCGGGGCCGGCAACGTCCGTGTCCACATTCTCTGGACCGGCGTCTACGCGCTCTACCCGCGCGCGCCGCCCCTGTGGGCGCTCGACTCTGCGATTCCAAAGTCCTATTTCCCGGGCGCCGACGCGGGCCTGAGCCCTCGAGAGCTGGCGCACATCGACCGCGCCGTGGCCGACTTCCTGCGCCGGGTCCAGCTGGGCGCCCTGACGCTGGCGATCGGCCGGGACGAGCGCATGGTCTTCTCGGCAGCGTACGGCTTCGAGGACGAGGCGTCCCACCGGCCCATCCGCTACGACGCGCGCTTCCAAGTGGGCAGCGTCTCGAAACCGATCCTAGCGGCGACCGTCTTCCGCCTGCTCGAGCTGGGCGTGCTGCCCTCTCTTGACGCCGCCGTCTTCGGGCCATCCGACTCTCTGCTGGGCGAGGAACTGGGAGCGCCGCCCTACTCGCCTGACATTTTGGGCATCAAGCTGCACCACCTGCTCAGTCACACCGCTGGCTGGGGCCGACCGCCAGAGCTGGTGTACGAGACCTATGTGGACCCCGCCCTCGAGCAGAAGGACTGGCTCTCGCACCTCATGGCCACCGTGCCTCCCAGTGGCCCGCCCGACACCTTCTACAAGTACTCGAACTTCAACTACGTCCTCGCGTCCCTGGTCATCGAGAAGTACACGCGACTGCCGCTGGAGAAGGTGGTCGCGGAGCTGGTCTTCAACCCGGCGGGCATCGGCACCAGGTGAGATGCCACTACATTGCAACTACAGTAAATTCTTGAATAGTATCGGGAGTACTTTTGTTGCAACCATTGGCTACCCGAAGCTATGGCTATACGCGGCCCTTGACAGGAAGGCTTCATAGATGTGGGTATGCTACAGATGGGCCATTGACGGCCTCCTAGCGTTGCCCCTAATCCAACAACAACACAAAAATACGGTATGCGTTCACCTTATAACACAACAGCACTTTAGATACGCGATAGAGACGGCGCTGTGGGAAGAGCGGCCGTCTGGCTCGCCGGTATTCAGCGCTGACGCGAGCTTCTACGACGCGTACAAGTGGCCCCGTGGGGACCGCCTCCTCGCGCACGGCGGCTGGATGCTCTCCTCCTCCGACCTTCTCCGATTCCACGTGACTCCTTCTCGAACATTCTCTTGTCGTCGTATGTACCGTATACGCCAAGTTCGAAAATTCTCAATGGGATTGGGAGTTGTTTGAGATGCTTTTGCGGATGCGCCATTGGCGGCAAGGAACAAACAAATTGTGGGGCGTAGTGAGGATGGGGCCAAACAAGTCGCGTGCACGAAAGCGGCTCACTTTGCGTTTGCGTGTTTGCTTTGAAAAAAGCTTGCCACGCAAGAGAACATCAACGCGACGATTCCGCTTGTTCCAGAGCAGAGTCGACGGCGCCAACCGCAAGTGGAAGGACATTCTGTCGAGCGAGTCCGTCGAGAGGATGCTGACACCAGCGGCCTACTTCACGCGGGGCGCCGACGAGAACGGTGCGTTTGAGTCTCTCCATCCGGCACTCGGTGACCCGTGCCCTGCTTCAGAGAAAAACAACTTCACGTACGCGTACGCGTCGGGCTGGCAGCTGGGCCGCACCGGGGACGGCAGGCAGCTCGTGTTTCACACGGGCACGCTGTCGGGAGAGTCGGTGCTGGCCCGTGACACGGGAGGCCCCCTACGGGTCGCCGCGTCGACTTCGGGCAGACTGAGGCTCGACACTCGCGGGATCCGGGACGAAATCCTGGGACTCGTCTCGGAAATAGAGGCGGGCCTGGGCGCGCGCGGCTGGCCCTCGCACGACCTCTTCGAAGTGTACGTAGACGGAGCGATCCACTGATGATAGACGACGGTTTATGTAGCGATCTCGCTGGAAGCGACTACTCAACGTCAGAGTCGACGACACGCACGCACGCACGCACGGACAAAGCGTGTAGACTGCAATCTATAGATTGACATCCCATGCTGAGTGCGTCATCGCAGCTAATACGGACGCAATGAAACCACTCTCGTAATATGGTGAAGCCATTTCGAGTCGGCCCCACCATTCGTCAAGGCAACCACTGTCGGCTTTCATTTGCCAAATTGAATTTGTCTCGGCGTGAAGTATGTACTCACATTGTTAATGCGAAAAGTATTCAGTGCGTACCTCCTGTAGGTAGCTGTGCGACAGTGCAATCGATGGACATTGCGAAGTGAAAGAATTGTTAAAACATTTAAAAAAAGTACCTAGAAAACAAGCTTGCCTGGCGTTCACATGCCCCACATGCCTCAGCAACCAACAACAACAGCCTGTTTCTGCGATTGAAATTGCAGTGATAAGGCTTAGGACAACTACTGTTGCCAGCAGAAAAATCTGTTCCATCTCTTTCGTTCTGAATATAAAAAAATCTTTCGTTTTTTTTTCGAAACTCCAGAATGGTTGCCATCGAGTCGTCTGTCGAGGCCAAGCCTTTCTCCGAGAGCCACTCGCAGCTGTTTGGTCGCGTCGCGTTGCTGTTTTCGCTTCTGAAAGGCCTGCACGCGGAGCTGCCGCCCCACTTTTCCAAGTGGCTGAGGCACTGCACAAAGGTCCTGCCGGCAGCAGTGGTGGTACTGGGATTCTCCATGACCGCCGTCGCCATGAGCGTCGCCGATCTGAAGGACTTCACGTCCAGGGTGCGAGTGCGAGGCTTGACGTCGTACATCCTCCAATAGGCCCCCTCCAATAGTGCCACGGGTTACGACAAGGTTGAAATTCCCCCCCCCCCCTCCAATAGTGCCACCCGAGTAAAGAGAGGTCGAAAGAGTGGCGCACTATTTGAGGCTATTGGAGGGTAACCCCGAAAACCTCGTTTACGTGGTGGCAGCTTTTTGTAGTCGCAGTGCAGATTACAACCATGCATGCACTGGCCAGTGCCAAGACCAGCCGTAGCCCCAGGAATCTAGGAAAGACACTATTGTCTACTTTGCATGGTACATGTACGTGCGCGCTGTTTTGCGCAGTGCGTCACTCACTGAGGCATGTGCCCCTTCAGCCAACTTCCATTGCGCTGGTGTTTGTCATTTGGATTGCGCTGGCCACCGAGGCGTACCTATTCTGCTACACGTGGACCAGGGAACATGGAGTCTTGGGAAAGGTGTGCAGCTACTGGTCTACAATACTAATCATGCAAATGCAGTATTTTTTCGCCCGAACTTGATATTTGCAAAATTGTGCAGTGAGATGATTCGAACGCGCGTCAGTCGACCTGTTGTTTAGGTCCAGCACCTAAACAACCGCTGCATACACTAGCATGTGCACACATGTGTAATTGTAGTTGCAAATTATGCAAGTAAATGAATATATTCATTCATCGTTTTCAAAACAGCTCGATCAAACGCTACTCGAAGTGGAACGCAGCAACAGCTTTGAGAGATCCTTGCCGATGGCATCGAACGCTGTGGTGTCTATTACTTGTGTCATCGTCTTTGCATCGGTCATTTTTCTGGTTGGTTCGATCATGTCTGGCTTTGGGCTCGACCCCTTTTTTAGTGAAGCAACTGCACAAGTCACTCACAAGGTCAACTTTAGGTTGGTGGTTGACTGCATATGTATGTGTGTGCATGCGTGCATGAGCGAGCGAGCGAGCGAGCGAGCGAGTGAGCGAGTGAGTGAGTGCATGCATTTTTGCATGCATTTGTGCGTGTGTGCGGTTCCCATGCGGTGCTGTCATTTTTCTCCTCCAACCAGTCTCAACAGTGGCTGGCACTTTCCACTGATTTACCCGCAGTTGGACTATGTTGGCTATTTTGTTTTGATTATCCTCTTGTTATCATGGGCCGCGTCATTCGTTCTCTTTATCGTCATTTGCGTCAGTTTAGCCGTGAGTGTTCTTTGTACTGTATTGTGTTGTGCACTATACCACTAGCTAGACAGAAATAAGTAGCATACCATATCATATACCGTAAACCCTATAATTAGCCCCCCCCCCTATAATTAGCCCCCCCTATAATAATACACCCTACCAAGACCACTTTGAGTTAATAAGCCCCCCCCCTATAATTACACCCCCTCCCTAAATGGACCATCGTCTAAAACGCACATGTTTCCATGTCTGGGTGTATGTATGGTCGCGTATGTGTATGTATGTACACGTATGTGCATGTGAGACTGTGTGAGAGTGTGTTAGAGTGTACCAACATGTGTGCACAGCGCCTTTTTCCCTTAAAAATCGCCTCCACGCGCCTTTTTTCCCACACATCTTCCCACTCATCGACACTTCCAGTTTATAAGCCCCCCCCCCTATAATTAGCCCCCCCCCTATAATTATACACCCTCCTAGAGCTCGAACGAAAAAATTAGCCCCCGGGGGGCTAATTATAGGGTTTACGGTACCTATACATTATCGCTACCGACTCCTCTGAAGGTCGAATAAGCATCTCTTCTATCGACATTAGCTAATCACGTGAATTGCGTAAAGTACCGTATTCACACAGTGCGTGAGATTCACACATAGGTATGGACTGGGTCTGTAA
This sequence comes from Paralinhomoeus sp. GSCO2_6, assembly GCA_030248085.1. Classification (NCBI taxonomy): domain Eukaryota; kingdom Metazoa; phylum Nematoda; class Chromadorea; order Monhysterida; family Linhomoeidae; genus Paralinhomoeus; species Paralinhomoeus sp. GSCO2_6. Next base: position 18,316 of record JASAMY010002751.1, on the reverse strand, counting down.
AAGTTGGCACTTGGCATTCATTTTGCACCTCTTTTTGTGCGTGAGACTAAACAATGGAGAAGTTGAGTTTCTCAGCTGCAACTTTGAGTTTTCTGTGATTGAATTCGAACTTTTAATAAATCGAACAAAGTGCAATTGTATTCATTATTTTTAGAAAGGCTTCAGTCGCCTCAATCGACGCCTTGAGCTGGAGACTGCACTAACCGCGGCGCAATTGCATCTCTACTGCGTTGCCCATTCCAAGCTCGCACGGGGCGATTTTTTACAAATAATTGCTTCAGACGCGCGCCCACGTGCGCGCACGCACGCACGCACGCACGCACGCACGCACGCACGCACGCACGCACGCACGCACGCACGCACGCACGCACGCACGCACGCACGCACGCACGCACCGACACGCACGCACGCACAATATGGTATGCTACTGTACATTACCTCAAGTCGGCGGCTTAAGAAAATCGCCTCTTAGCGCTGTGAAAGCTGCTGATGCGACCTTCAAGTATTACCTGATGTCGCAGTACTGCATGTACGTACCAACGATCATCATTGTGTCATACGTGCACTTTACGAGTATGGACATGGGCAATGTGAACGCTTGGACGCATATGCTCTTCTTTCTCTACACATTCCCACCAATGGGTTTTCTGCTGGTGCTGACTATACTGCCGGATTCACTAATGCAAGAGGTACGTACGCGCATCATAAAGATAACAATCTGAAACTCTTACAAAATACAGTCAACCGGGAGATACAGCTGCTTCGTTTCATGCTTAGCTGACGATTATTGAGTCTATTCACCCATTGTTGCAACGCCATTTACTGGTTGAAATAACGAGCCCCTCCCCTCCAGCAACAACCGTCCCCCTCTCCTTTGAGCGCCAAGGGTAGAAGTCTAGAGAATATGTTGGATTTGGGAGATTTACTACTCGTAAATTACAACGAATACAACAGTGTATGTACTATGTAGGTAAGTGTGCACGCACAGTTAGAATTACGAATTACGAGAAGAACTTGGCAGGCGGGTAAGATCCGAGAGATAGTGCGCGACAAATTCGACGGCAACTCCAAGTTTCTGCCATTCGCCGACGCAAAGGTTGTTGATGAAGACTATAGCAAAGAACAGTAGTGCCGCTTGGTAGAGTTAATTACGCTTTTTGTCAACCGTTTTTGTCTAATTGAAACGTGTTTTTTAAGGATTCCTCTCGGCTTTTTTCTGCGAACAAACTTCTTTCTTCTTTTTTGGTTATTTTTCGCTATACTTTTGGGGATTATACACCAATGATTGCCTCTGTATCTTGACGTCCATTGCACAAAACAGGCTTGCTTCAAAGCACTTCATTTGAATATGTTGCCTTTCATTCGAAATTTCGGTGCTTCTGCAGGGAGGGATTGGACGGTGTTTGACTTCCTAGATTTCTTTAGCAGTGCCGATTCTCCTGCTGTGCCTTCGGCCTACACATGTTTAGCGTACCCTCGGCTTGGTCCAGCCAGATTACGTTCTGAGGTAATTTTGAAAAAGTAAAAATGAAGTTTTCTTAAACCACCTGAGCTTGTCATTTGCTTTTTTTTCAACTCTGGCTAACTATGGCTACCCCCTAGGGCAGTCATAGTTAGAAACCATAAACCCCATGGGTGGGTACTGTTGGAGACTTTACGGTACCTACCTATGCCTACATCTCCGCAACCCCGCAGTTCTCTTTACGTGTCCGCCAGTTACAGTTGCGCATCCAAGTCGATTGGCTAATGGCGCAGACGAAGCGACCGATCGGCCTGACCCTCGTCGGCGTCTTCCACGTCAGCAAGGCACTGCTGTTCACGGTGAGGTGACACTCTACTAGCTGTCGAGACTTGCGTGAACAAAGACGATTCTCAAAGTTTTATACTATTACGGTGCATTCTAAGAAACTGTGGCACAACACCGCTTGAACTGCTAGCGCGTCACTTCTAACTTTTACATTTTACGTACCCTGAGCCGTGACGGAGTTGAACCATAACATCCGTCGTCACCCTCACCAGGCCGGCCGCCCGCGCGCCCAGCTGCCCACTCTGTCGCGCAACGGCCTACCGCGGCGGCCGTTATTTCAGGCGCTATGATACAGGTTCCTGCGATACGCTACAGCAAATACGCGGGGGCGGCCAATCCGCCACAGCCCACAGTTAGGTAGTCCATTCGACGCCGCATTCCAATCGACCGCCGACGGGCGAAAACGACGCCTGCCGCTGTCGCAGTGGACCACGTGGGGCGGCACTAACTGGGGAAGGGAAGGGTCAACTGGTCGAGCTGGCCCACGGACAACGCCCCGAAATGGAGACGCACCTCGCTCTGGAGCATTTCGACTACCTATGGAAGACACACTAGCCGATCTGACAGGCACTGACCCGGGCGACACAGTGTGCACAGTGGTGCGCATTCGCATCAGTCAGCGCCACGTCAGTCCAGTCCAGTCAGTCACGAATTGAACCAGCGACCTCTCGGACTGCAGCCGAATGCTCTACCCCTGAGCTATCCGTCCGGTGTACCAAACGCCTATAGCGTCTAGGTATGACGAACACGCAACCCGATTTCGAATCCCAGCACTGCAATCGCCTTTTTTCCACAACCCTTCAATTGTTACATCCAGTTGGGCGGTGTTTGACGCCAGGCAATGCCGGCTCCGCCGTTTCTCCTGGCTTATCATGCGTGATTTGTGGAACAGGAAGCGTACGAGTGTGGTGTAGCGCAGGGGCGTATCCAGGATTGGAATCTGGGAGGGGCAAAAACCCATCTGAGGGGGCAAAGAAAATGGCGTTTTTTTAAGGCGCCCTCCCGTCGGCAGACAGCAACACTTCTTAATTTGAGAACTTGAAAGCACAGCACCCCACGTGAAATTGGTCGAATTGTTGGCCATGTACGCGCTTCTGGGACCAGACTACGCCCTACGCTGAGCGCCATTTGAAAATCCAACAGAAAGGTAGCGGCGCGATTGAGGGGGGGGGGGGCCTTCTAAATTGGGGTTTTCATGATAGTCCACACTGCCGTTCACTACTACAATTTGCACGTGGTTTCTGCTTTAGATTATCTCAGTCGCTGCCACCTATTTTATTCTGCTTCTGCAATTTTACAAAGGCGAAGAAAGTCACCAGAAGTGACAGTCAAGACTCAGTAATCAGCGTGATTCCATACCATACACCTGTCTCCCTAGATGCAAAGGTCAAAAGTAAGACAGTAACTACCTACCTTCCGAATAGAGTTTTTGACGAACTGTAACTATATATTGCAAGCGCAGGGGTGCATTTGTGTGCAGCACTAGACGTCAACTTTTCTTCACAAGCGTTCAACACTGCAAAGCAGCGCACAGAAGAAGTATGACTTAGACAGAGCCGCAAACTATTTTTGTGATTTGATGTTACTCTGCTCCGTACACCATTAGTATCTACATTCATTGCGATGATCATGACAGACGAGTGAACGTATCTCAGTCTGTCAAAGGACTCGCCCCTCACCCTGAATGCTGACTAAAAGTGACACACCAGATTTTAAGTTGGAGACACCACCAGACACACCAGTATTTCAGTAAATTTTGTTTTACAAATCCGTAAACTGCGTCTCTTCGGGCACCGTTTCGTCGTGGAAGCCATTTTCGGTGAGCTTAGCTTGCTCGGTCGCGTTGGCCAAGGCGAGCGTGTAGTTGAACGGCTTGATGAACTGCGGCTTGGCGGAGGGGTTGGCTGAAAAATTAAAAATTAAAAAAATAAAAATGTTAAATTTTTAAAATTAGACATGAATGAAAAACAGCAATTGTGAGTCCAGTCCTAAATAAAACAGTCAAAGCGGCTTGTATTGGAGACACGTACGATAGAAGCGGGACTCACTGTTCATCCTCTTGGAGAGGCCGTCGAGCATGAGCTCTTCCATGAGACGGTCGACCTCGGCCACGCCGAACGTCTTGAACATCTCCACGTCGTCCGCCATCGCCAGATCCGTCGCCTGTCGACATGTATGCCCCTCCTTGCATATGCCACGCACGCACGCACGCACGCACGCACGCACGCACGCACGCACGCACGCACACACCTGAGTGGAGGCAGCAGGAGCAGCAGGTCGGTGTAGCGCATGAGGTAGTCGGCCTGGCCCCTGGGTTTGAGCAGGTGCTGCTGGAAGCTAGCGAGCACGCCGCGACGAGACGCGCTCACGCTCGCCACGTCGCCAAGGCCCGCGATCCCTGAAATTGATCGGCTTTTAGTTCCAGGGAGCTCCAGCAAATGGAGCAGAGAAAGAAGAATGGATTCGAAACTCAAGCGAGCCGCAGACTCAACGCGTAAAGGACAGAATGCATTTAAACTATGTATTCGGTTCAGCCTGCTGGCCACCCAGAGGATTAGGAGGACTGTCCCGCCGCTTGCTTGTGATGCTTGAATCATCCCCACCTCTCATCCCCCTAAAAAAACCATTCCGAAAGGCCAAGCAGACTCACAGGGATTGAAGAGCGTGACGACCTTGAGGTAGACCATCTCCTCGCGCGTGATCTGCATCTTCTTCATCGGGGTCACGACGTCGTCCAGGATCTTCGCCGTCGTCCAGTGGCGTAGCCAGGGGGGGGCAGGGGGCGTTTGCACCTCCCAAAATTTTCAGATACCCGAGTTTTTCCAAAGGGGGTAGGTACCCTTACGACAATCCCGATTAGACACAAATTGCAGTCTTGCCCCTCCCAAATCCAAATCCTGGCTACGACACTGCCGTCGTCAGACTAAACCATCGAATCTTCAGCAGAAAATTCAGAAAGAAATCCCACACAACTGAAGCCCACTGAACTGAAGCCCATTGGATTAGGGGCAACGTTAAGAGGCCGTCTTTGGCACATATCAGCATACCCATTTCCATGACGCCTTCCTGTCTAGAGCCGTGCAATTAGCCAAAGACCTTCGGAAGACCTTCTGTAGTCTAGGGCAGCGATGGCACGAGAAACTCCATCGAAAGGGAAGTCCTCGGTCTAGTGGAACCATCAAGAATCGAACCGATTCTTTACCACTAGGACACATACCTGTAACCGGGTCTGGCAGAGTGGGGGGGGGGTAGCTGGCCGATTTGGGGGGGTCCCCAGTGGAAAAAGGGGGGGGGGGGGTAGCGGGCCATTTGTTGACTTGTAGTTACACTTTTTGGTAAAAAAAAATGGGTATAAATAGGGTCTAAACAGTGTTATTTAGCTGTTTTATGGTCATATAACACTGAAAAACACCAGCTTTTACTCACTTTTATCGTTTTAGACAGAGTGAAAATCTAGCCATTTGCAAGTAACGCGCGGCACAGTCCTATGCCAGAGTGTACATTTTATCAGGGTGTACGCGTCAGCGTACAACGTGACGACTTCTGTATTTGAATTTGCGATCGCCTATAACTGTTGATCACCTGAACGGATTTCGGCTCGTTATGGCTCAAAAGAAGCGCATTCGTCAGGGGATCGTACGTACCACAGCGCGTTTCAGAATTATTGCGCGTTAAGGAGCGGGTTGGGGGTGTTGGAAAAATAGTGAGGGGCCCCCAACCAAACCCCACCCCAGTTACTGGTTATGCCCCCCACCACCGCAAATGATTAGTACTAGTTTGAACTTTACCCAACCACTTGAGAACAACATTTAGCGTACAAAAACAAATTATTTCTATCAATCGTGTCAAAGCAAAATGCGTATTCTACAGTGTTTTTGAGCATATAACGACCCAAAAGAACCCATACATATTTTATTAAGGAAAAATTTGCAGGCGCCTGCAAAAAAAGGTGAATATGTGACGCTCTTTTGTTGGAGCCCAGTTTGAAAAAGAGGGGTATCAATTAAGGCATGCCTCATTTATGTGTAGCTAGCCACTTATGCTTTGCAGCTGATCAACTTCAGTTTGAACAAACCGTGTATAAAAACCGAACCAAACGCAGCAACACGTCACATATTCGGCATTTTTTTGTGTTCGCGTGCATGGAAAGGAGCAGTGGCAATTATAGGACCTAACTGGACTGGAACACTCTGCATTCGCATATGCCACATGACTAAACGCCACGTGGTTGCGAGACAGGCAGGAAGGACCCCAGGGTCTTGCACATGGACCACTATGCAGACGTACACACACACACACATTCGACTCGAAGGAAGAGAGAGGTATCGAAAGTCGGCTCACGACACAACAGTGGCGTGACCTGCTGTGGATTCGGAACTCGAAACAGCAGACTTCCTCCTGCCCTGGCAGAACAAGGCCAAGGCCTGCTGGCAGCGGCTGCGTCGTCAGAAGAGGACACGCAGGCCAGCGCGTCAACAGCGGAAGAAGCGGCCGACGAGCAACTGAGCGAACGCGCCGAGCGAGCTAGGCGGCGGCAGCAGAAGAAAGGAAGGATGGCCGCGCAGATCGGCACGATCGAGCCTTTCGACTCCAAGGAGGAGGAGTGGCAACGATACGTCGCGCGGTTCGAACAGTTTCTGCTCGCCAACGAGATCGCCAGCTCCAAGAAGAAGACCGCGGTGCTGCTGACTGTCATGGGCCCGCAGACGTACAAGCTGCTGGAAGGACTCGCCTCTCCGAGAAAGGCCGCGGATCTGACGATGGAAGAAATCGTCGCTTGTCTGGCCGACCACTTCGAGCCGAAGCGAAGCGTCGTCGCCAACAGCTACCGTTTCCACAGAAGAGACCAGCGCTCAGACGAGACAATCGCCGAGTTTGTCGCTGAGTTGCGGAGGCTGGCCAGCTCCTGCGAATTCGCGACACAGCTCGACCGTTCCATCAGAGACCGACTGGTCTGTGGACTCCGGGCAGACGAGATCCGACGGCGCCTGCTGGCCGAGACTCAGCTGACGTTGAACAGGGCAGTTGAGATCGCCGAAACCATGGAGAGTGCGAATGCCCAGGCAGAGGAAATGGCGCGCAAGTCGAACAGAGACGGGGAAGACTTCAGAAGAGCAGAAGTCTTGAACGTGACCCGCAGCCGACCAGGGACGAGCAGAAGAGACGCCAAGAAGAAGATTAGCCAGCAATGCCAGAGTTGCGGAAGTCGACGTCGAAGTCACGACCGCCAGGACTGCTTTGCGAAGAAGTTGTCCTGCAACAAGTGCGGCAGCAAGGGCCACCTTCAGCGAGTCTGTGACAACGACGATTCGTTGAGCAGCGAAGACGACAAGGACAAGAGGCAGCGGAAACGGGACAAGAACAAGGTCTCGACTGTGAGCTGCCAAAAGAAGTCTTCAGTCGGCTGCAACGACGACGACCTCGGCGAAGACGACGTGGTGTAAAGGGCTAGTCAGGCTTCTTGGGGAAGAGGAGGAGTGTTGTGATTAGAACATTCCATGAATATAAGAACTGCGACTAGAAACTATTACTAGCCAAGAGTGATAGTAAACGGTCGTATTGTGAACTGTCTGTAATTGAACTCGTTGTTTGATACTGGAAGAGAGAGGTATCGAAAGTCGGCTCACGACACAACAAAAACCTATACAGGCACACACACGCACGCATGCAGGCATGCACGTACACATGCATGCACATACGCACGCACGCATGCATGACATATGTACCATGTATGACATATGTAGCATGTTCGGTAGAATCCCTCGAGTGCAGTAGGAGACACTCATCATATAGAATGTGAGCATGTGGATTGAAACTAGGTACACATGTATTTTTTATTGACCAAAGTTGTGCACAACTAATTGTCATGCAAATGATACAAAGCAGGATGACCTATCAGCAAATGGCACAGCATGCAGAGAAACTACAAACAAAAGGCACTGCGGATAATTGTGTGTGCGTGCGTGCGTGTGCAGTTGTGCTATATTGCTGCATCGTAGCATAGTGATGTAAAGAATCAAAATGATCGCTATAACTAGGCGGTCAACTTTTGTGTTTTAGCCGAGGTGATGCGACGTACCCACATCGAGTTTTTTTGTGAAGCAGCCCATTTGATGGTGTGCGTGCGTGCGTGCAGATCTGCAGCGCCATATTGGTGCGTCAGAGCTTAGTGGTGTAAGGAATCAAAATGATCTACACGTGGAGGCGGTCATCTTTTGTGTTTTAGCCGAAGTGATCCGAGCTACCAATATCGATATTTATCGATTATCTCGGAAGTGAAATTATTTTGGTGCGTCGGAGCGTGTCGACTCCAAGGAATGAAATGTTCGTCATCGAAAGACAATCAACTTTATTATTGATGTTAATGCCCCCCGACGTAACCACACCGAAATATCGCCATTTTTCGTTTTCGGTATAATGGGGAGAGGCATTTTGGTGCGTTCAATTTGGTCCAATTGTCCAAAGGGGTCTATTCCAGGTCATGCCGAACAACTTTTTCCTTTATAGCAAAGCTCTGTTAGTTTATAGCAAGCTTTATAGCAAAGCCGTTAGCGCGCCTATTAAGGACAAACTTTTTGGCCGATATTTTTAATTGCTAATAACTCATTATCAGGGGCGAAGTTTTAGGTTCAGTGACTGGGCATAAACTTTCCATAAGAAACTGTTCAAGGAAATCAAAAAAAATTTGGGGGTTAATTGGGCACTTTTTCGAGATTTACTCTTGGTGGAAACCACCCCAAAAAAACGACTATGTCCGAAAAAACGCATATAATCGGCGATATCTCGAGTTTGGTAGGACGCAGAGATGATTCCTTTGGTACGCAAAATTGCCATCATGGGTCGCTTACACATGCCAAGTTTCATTCCAATTGCCCATGGCACTAGCGAGTGGCGCTCCAAAAACTGGGAGGAGAACACGAAAAAAAAAGACACTTTTCGGAAACATTTTCGGGCGTACCCCCTTAACGCGCAGCAATACTGCAACGCGCTGTGGCACGTACGGTCCCCCGATGAGTGCGCTTCTTTTGACCCATAACGCGCCAAAATCGGTTCAGCCAATCAAAAGTTATAGGCGATCAAAAATCCGAATTCTCGCGCGCGCAAGTCGTCACATATTAGGGTTGTACGCTGACGCGTACACCCTGATTATTTACGGCGTTGAGTCTGTTGACGAAGCGTAGAACAAACAGTACCAATTTCTTTCCGTTCGGAACCTACCCACCACCGTTCCAAAATGTTTACCTTTCTCACACGTTCCTTCCTTTCCTTAAAAAAAAACTTTATTTTTGACGACAACCACCTGACACAGCACAATGGCCGTTAACTAGATCACAAGATCACAGGGCGGCGCCGTATACATAACATGGGCGTTGTTCTGCCGCGAGGCAAGGGGGGCCCCCACCTGGCACTGATTTTAGGCCGAAGCCACGGTACAGCCAGAAACCGGAGCAATTGTGGTTTAAACCCCTTGCCCAAGAGGGTAGCCGTGGTTTTTGCCCAGCAAGGAATTGAACCCCCGACCTCGCGGTCAGGAGTCCAACGCCTTACGGACTACGCCACAGGCCCACTGTCCCTTAAGGCCAGTTCACAATGCAGCGACAACGACGAAGACGACAATAACGGAGACGACGATGGCGACGGCGAGACGAACGTGCTCGATTCACAGTGAGACGACGCTTAGTACTTGATTCTGTATGGCTGTATGTTTGATTCGGCACGGTGTCACTCAATGAATCGTCTAATTACTGCCGTATAAAAAGGTCGTAGTCTTGGGTGTCCTCCATTTCGAGGCTGTCCACGTCATGGGCTGTGTAGAATAGGCAGGGACGCGACCGCTGGCGCGGTTCCGCTAGCGCCGCGCAACGATCGTCTCTGAACGAATTGGTTGCTGTTACTTCTCGGACATAAGCACTCATGCGCAGTGCGACATCCAGATGCATAAGGGCGACATAAATCGTTCTGAATAATTCATATTCACTAGGTTAGTTGGAAACTGTGCAGGACAGCAGAGTCTCTTTCTCCTTCTCCCTCCTCCTTGTCTACGTACGCTGTAGTGTGCGTGCACTGCACACTGTGCAGGTAGGTACATGTATGCGCCGTACCATGATGGGCACCACTGCTCGTTCACACAGAGCGTCGCACCTGTGGCAGACCATGTGACAGGGCATGGACTTGACCAATGCTATGGGGCTCCTCAGCGATCCGTGAGAGCGACGGAACTTCTTGTTCGACCGCTTCCGGTAAAGGCTCGTTATTCGGCTCGCCGAGCCACGCATCATACTCGCCTGGTCGAATTCTAAGAGACAGAGAAATCTAAGGGATATATGAGTACAAGTATAGCAATTGGGTGCGTTCTGCGAAGCGCACCGCAAGTCACGCTGCCGTCCAACGAGCAGCCTGTCAGTGCCCCGCCTGGACAGAACTCGTCTTTGGAGAAGCTAACTGAATCGGTCCAACAAACTAGTTATTATTGCAGTTCCATAGAGCAAGGTTGGTTGCTCTCGGACCCGTAAGAATCAAGTTCGAGCGCGCACCATAGTTGACTTCGCAGAGCGCAGCCGCTTCCCTGCCGTCGGTGGGCAGCCCGCAGTCGTGGTCGGTCCAGTTGCCATCCGCTTGGAGGATGACGCATTCCTTGGAGTGATTGGTCCACGAGACGTTGAATGGCAGCGCGGACGTTGCGACCACCGCTGCCGCGCCTTCCTCTGTCTCGTACTCCAGCAGAGATCCATTACTGTCTGCCACCTTACGCAGACCGGCAAAGAGGTAGCCATTCCGTCTCACGAGCCACTCTCGGAAGATCTGGTTCAAATGGGTAACGCATGAACAACGCAGTGGACACGCACGAGTGGACACCAATCCATTCCATATGGTGGCCAACCACGTTCCGCTCTATGTAGACCGCCATGGGGCCTTCGACTGGCGCGGCCAGCCTTGCCCACAGCTGACCAGCGCGCCAGGACGTGGCGAAAGAGCGGCAGTGCTTCTGAGCGCCCGCGTAGTCGAACGGCACTTGGACAGCCACCTGGGTGGTCCTCCCGCTGGTCAGCAGGGAAATACTCCGGTCCGCTTCCAACTTGTGGAAACCGGGAGGCGAGCACGCTGAACGAGCCATGGGCGCCATGAGGAGCTATGTATGCATATAGGGCTTGAGAGCTAGTGGCTCAGCGGTAAAAGGCGTCGTCTCGGCGCACTCGTGGTCGGGAGTTCAACTACCACAACGCCCACACTGGGTACCAGGGGGGGGGGGGTGCCACTCCGCCGTTTTTCGTGTTCAGTTTTTGCGTTCAGTTTAAAGTTTTGGTACCAAATGGCGCAAAATGTGGATATTCAATTTTGAGCCTGGCCTGCCATCTGGGTGCGTGCTGGAGCGGAGCTATAATGGGATGAAATTAACTTCAGGGCAATCAGTAATCCTAGTCTTTTAGATTTTTAAATTTGGCCTTTAATAGAAACTTTTACGCTGGGCGAAGATTTACTGTTAAGCGCGCTTTTTACACCGCGACAGAAGAATGCGATTGTTCTCGCGAAAATTCCAAAAGCGGCTAAAAACTGTTAACGCCATCTTGTAGCCCATGAAAGTTCCTACTTAGCCACCAATTTTGATGCAAATCCGCCGCCGACGCGTTGGCGAGCGGGCGGCGGCGAGTGCGCAAAAACTGAACACGCGCGCCCATTATAAAAGCGCGAAGTGGCACCCCCCCCCCCTGCTGAGTACTCATTACCCCTTGAGCAAGCGATAAACGCTCCCATTGCTTTGGGCTCCAGGGGCTTGTGTGGTGGGTGGGCAAGGTGGGCAGTCCACCTTCCCTCGCGTCGTTGTGTAGATCTTCGCGGTGGTGTCAACATGAACTGTTTTTTTTCTTCCAAGGCACTCACTGGCTCCCTTGACCCCGACTGTTGAGAGCTCGTAGACTGTCTCTAGCGCGTGCTGCGTCAAGTTGAGCACAGCTCCAGTGTCGGTGTTGAATAGAGAGCAGGTGGTCAGCTTGTCCGACCTGATCGTCCTGTGGTCCCATTTCCACACGACGCATTCCGGATTCAAATGGCACTTTTCGCAGCAACTCTGCACACTGTACTCTTCGTTCCAATGTTTGTATTCGGCCAGCAAGTGTTCGTTCTTCAATGGATATATCGTGTAGACGAAACCATCCATGCGGTCGCAACCAAGGGCTGAATGGGATCTTGATTACTGCACTAACGTACCTCCATAATGTTTTGCAGAAAACAATACCGGTCTCGAGCAGCAGAGAGAAAACGGTGACTACTGCCACAACCATGGTTCCTCGCCAGAACTTTTATTTCGAGCTGCGCTTTCTCAACCCTCTTTTTCGCGTGGCAACGCTACAATCTGCGTAGTAGTCGTCGTCCTGTTAGTCCGTTTTTTTCTGCAGTGGCGCAGCCGCCATTTTGCGTTTCGGTAGCGGGGTCGGAGTTTCCCACCACAAGCACCCACGGACAATAGTTTGTTAATGTGTTTACTGCTGCAGTCCTCAAATTGAAAACGAATTTTTAAGCGTACGTACGGCATAAGCAGTCGTTATCTAACATCAAACAGTTTAAGGTGTCAGAATGAAACAAATGCTACTGGGGGGGGGGCTGTCGGACAATCGGGTTAGGGCCAGGGGGGGGGGAGGGGCACCCCTGGCTACGCCACTGCTATAGCAGCAAAGCAAAGGGAAATGAAATGGGTGAAAAACGAACAAATGGAGTGTTTTGAAGGTGTTTCGCTCCCGGCAAATAGTGGCGATTCAATGTGATTTCCCACGCGGTACACACCCACTTGGCAACCGTTGCGTATCTGCCGGTATTGATATTGATATTCAAACGTGGTCAAACAGTCCGACTCTATCAACGCGACAACGCGTGGATGCATCATGCACGCATCGGTGCGCTTACATCAATCCACTGCAATCAATATCATGCCTGTGTTGTTACTAGCCGCTATAAGTCAGGACACCTGCTACAAAGTGCTCCAAAGTGGTTCAGTATCAATATTTTCATGTCCTGAGTAGTGACTCATCATCAATGCAATCTGTCATAGAATCATTCTGCGAATGCTCAGTTGAAAAGCAACAATGACAAATTTGTAAAGTGCTGCAGCAAAAGCCAAAGGAAGCAAACCAATGCAACCAATGCACTTCTGCAATGCAGGAAAACATTTCACCTTTTTCTTGTTGTAACGCTTTATTCCTGCGTCATTACATCTCCAGTCATAGTCATTGCATTCGATAGTAAAAATTGGGCACTATACCACCTTGAGCAGGCATGCCATAAATCCTATATTTTGTAGCAGCGGGCTAATTGTTTTAATCAGCCCTTCAGAGCCAGCTAATAATAATTGGCTTGGCTTTGGAGTAGCTTATCTCGGCTTGAAATACAAAAGTTATTTTTTGATCTGCATGGTTGCTCACAAACGTGCATGCTAGTTTTTACCCTCAACTTGCAACCAGTTGCGATTATGTTCAATGCATCGTAGCTTGTGATCACAATATCGCATTGGGAAAACGCCTGCAAGATTCTTGATCAGCATGGTTGACTACATATACTGTAAATCCTCCAATAGTGCCCCCTGGGGCACTATTTTTTCAACCTCTCCTTACCCAGGGCACCATTAGAGGGGGCACTATTGGAGGGGGGCTTCTATTATTTCAACTTAAAAATTTTGAATGGATAATGCTAGTTTCGAATGTCAAAATTGCCGATTTTTCGGTGATTTTGATCACTTTTGCCACATTTAATAGTTGTTTTACCGTTAATAGTTGTAGAAACGTACTATTATTGGTTAGTAGTAGTGTGTATACACGATGTACCTGTACCTACCACTATATTTTTGCCCATAAAAGGCACATGGCACAACATGGCCCTTACCCCCGGGGGCACTATTGGAGGGGGGCTCATTTATTTCAACCTCGCCGTACCCGGGGGCACTATGTATTGGAGGAGGTTGTATTGGAGGATTTACGGTAGCTCCCAAGCATATTTTGACAATGAATTCTCAAATTTAATTAACACGCATGCGCAATTTGCGTAGCTCTCGGATTACAGAAGCTTTAGTAGTGCCACTGCCACAAATGTGGCAAGCCAGCTACATACAAAATTTTAGCTAAATCCATCCAGCATACCTAGCTCGTATCATATCAAGCACATTGCATTGTATTGTATGAACTTCAATGTGCCGTATTTTGTAAGTACAGTATTGCCAGATGTGAGCTTCTTGATCAGCATGGTCAATTAAATATATCCCAAGCAGATTGACACTGAATTCTCAAATTCGATAAATATGTATGCACAATTTGCATAACTCTTGGAGTAGTAGCACACCACCCCCGTTCCGGGCGCAACTACAGGTTACGGTAACCGGTAGGTTTTCATTTTCATTTGGGATACGGTAGCCGCCAAATTCTTTTATTTAGGTGAGCCGAGGGGGCCTCCCCCTACCCTGGTGAGGTGAGGGAGGGAGCTGTTGGGAGGCCGCCACTGGCAGCCATCCCAACAGTGACCGCCGCAGCTGCGCTGCGCCAGCAGCCGTCTCACTGTTTTTCTATAACCGTTTTCGCAGGGAAAAATTTTGGCGGTTACGGCAGTTCAAACTACAGGGTGGTCCAGAGTTACGGCGCATTTTTAAATGCGCATAACTTGAGCTAGAATGCAAATTTTTTTTACGCGGTTTGTTGCATTCGAAAGCCAACACATTAACAATTATTGCCTGAAAGAATCACCAAGATCGACTGGGGCAACCACGTTTTGTCGAGCACGCAATTTCTGAAGTACAGGGTGTTTTTTTATTCTGCCCACCTGGGATTTTGAATAACTGCCGCGTCTGAAGGGCGATTGCTTTAATATTTTGTGGGGATATAAACAAAGGTTTAGGAAAGGAGATTGCGAAGTTTTAGGAAATTTGATAGACCACAACGCAAATGGTGACTGTTGAAAACTTGTGCCAGTTTTTGGATGAAATTGTACGAGTGACACACTCCTTGGGCAACATGGCACAACAACACCATACATATCTTGTCAATAGATGAATGACTTGATGAAACTTTCAGAATGGCTTGCCATACGGTTGAGTCAGCACACATCCTCTTGTCACACTGGGTTGAGGGGCGCAAGAATACAACGCCACAGAAACACCGATTTTCACCCAAAAACAGGCACAAAACTTTCAACAGTCGGCATTTGTGCTGTGGTCTATCAAATTCGCTAAAACTTCGCAATCTCCTTTCCTAAACCTTTGTTTATATCCCCACAAAATATTAAAGCACAAACATAAATATTAAAAATATTAAAGGGCATGGACTTGACCAATGCTATGGGGCTCCTCAGCGATCCGTGAGAGCGACGGAACTTCTTGTTCGACCGCTTCCGGTAAAGGCTCGTTATTCGGCTCGCCGAGCCACGCATCATACTCGCCTGGTCGAATTCTAAGAGACAGAGAAATCTAAGGGATATATGAGTACAAGTATAGCAATTGGGTGCGTTCTGCGAAGCGCACCGCAAGT
Organism: Paralinhomoeus sp. GSCO2_6; assembly: GCA_030248085.1. Classification (NCBI taxonomy): domain Eukaryota; kingdom Metazoa; phylum Nematoda; class Chromadorea; order Monhysterida; family Linhomoeidae; genus Paralinhomoeus; species Paralinhomoeus sp. GSCO2_6. The sequence continues at coordinate 3,007 of JASAMY010002751.1, read as the reverse complement.
CACGCTGCCGTTCAACGAGCAGCCTGTCAGTGCCCCGCCTGGACAGAACTTGGCCTTGGAGAAGCTAACTGAATCGGTCCAACAAACTACATAGGTAGTTATTATTGCAGTTCCATAGAGCAAAGTTGCTCTCGGACCCGTAAGAATCAAGTTCGAGCGCGCACCATAGTTGACTTCGCAGAGCGCAGCCGCCTCCCTGCCGTCGGTGGGCAGCCCGCAGTCGTGGTCGGTCCAGTTGCCATCCGCTTGGAGAATGACGCATTCCTTGGAGTGATTGGTCCACGAGACGTTGAATGGCAGCGCGGACGTTGCGACCACTGCTGCCGCGCCTTCCTCTGTCTCGTACTCCAGCAGAGATCCATTACTGTCTGCCACCTTACGCAGACCCGCAAAGAGGTAGCCATTCCGTCTCACGAGCCACTCTCGGAAGATCTGGTTCAAATGGGTAACGGATGAACAACGCAGTGGACACGCACGAGCGGACACGAATCCATTCCATATGGTGGCCAACCACGTTCCGCTCTATGTAGACCGCCATGGGGCCTTCGACTGGCGCGGCCAGCCTTGCCCACAGCTGACCAGCGCGCCGGGACGTAGCGAAAGAGCGGCAGTGCTTCCGAGCGCCCGCGTAGTCGAACGGCACTTGGACAGCCACCTGGGTGGTCCTCCCGCTGGTCAGCAGGGAAATACTCCGGTCCGCTTCCAACTTGTGGAAACCGGGAGGCGAGCACGCTGAACGAGCCATGGGCGCCATGAGGAGCTATGCATATAGGGCTTGAGAGCGAGTGGCTCAGTAGTAAGGCGTCGTCTCGGCGCACTCGTGGTCGGGAGTTCAACTACCACAACGCCCACACTGAGTACTCATGACCTTGAGCAAGTGATAAACGCTCCCATTGCTATGGGCCCCAGGGGCTTCGCCCCAAAGTCTTTTCCCAAAGTGTTTTTTCTTTCTTTCAAGGCACTTACTGGCTCCCTTAACCCCGACTGTTGCGAGCTCGTAGACTGTCTCTAGCGCGTGCTGCGTCAAGTTGAGCACAGCTCCAGTGGCGGTGTTGAATAGAAAGCAGGTGGTCAACTTGTCCGACCTGACCGTCCTGTGGTCCCATCTCCACACGACGCATTCCGGATTCAAATGGCACTTTTCGCAACAACTCTGCACACTGAACTCTGCGTTCCAATGTTTGTATTCGGCCAGCAAGTGTTCGTTCTTCAATGGATATATCGTGTAGACGAAAATATCCATGCGGTCGCAACCAAGGGCTGAATGGGATCTTGATTACTGCACTAACGTACCTCCATAATGTTTTGCAGAAAACAATACCGGTCTCGAGCAGCAGAGAGAAAACGGTGACTACTGCCACAACCATGGTTCCTCGCCAGAACTTTTATTTCGAGCTGCGCTTTCTCAACCCTCTTTTTCGCGTGGCAACGCTACAATCTGCGTAGTAGTCGTCGTCCTGTTAGTCCGTGTTTTTCTGCAGTGGTGCAGCCGCCATTTTGCGTTTGGGTAGCGGGCTCGGAGTTTCCCACTACAACGGACAATAGTTTGTTAATGTGTTTACTGCTGCAGTCCTCAAATTGAAAACGAATTTTTAAGCGTCAGAATGAAGCAAATGCTACTGGGAGGGGGGGGGGGGTGTCGTACAATCGGGTCAGGGCCGGGGGGGAAGGGGAGCGCACCCCTGGCTACGCCACTGCTATAGCAGCAAAGGGAAATGAAATGAGTGAACAACGAACAAATGGGGTGTTTTGAAGGTGTATACGCTCCCGGCAAATAGTGGCGATGCAATGTGATTTCCCACGTGGTACAACACACCCACGTGGCAACCCGGCAACGTGGCAACCGTTGCGTATCTGCCGGTATTGATATTGATATCCAAACGTGGTCACACAGTCCGACTCCATCAACGCGACAACGCGTGGATGCATCATGCACGCATCGGTGCGCTTACATGCCGGTAGCTTGAAGTACAACTTTCAGAAATGTAAGTTTCATGCTAGAAGGTGCTACCGTATGCGTCGCTGAGTTACCAAAGATATAGGTAATTTTTTTTCAGGAAACTGTTGGTGAAGAGGGGGGGGGCGGGCGGGGAGAGGGGTAGAGGAATGACTGTCTTCTGTAACGAAATTTTCTAAGTTTTCGATTTTCAATTTTCTTAGCACTTTGCCATCGAAATTACCCATGTCGACTGTTAAACGATGTGTGAGTATAGTGCATGTGTAACCTGGGCGCGGCTGCCCATGTACAGGGCTTTTTTTACGTACGTACCCCTTACGTACGTACACTCTCTAGGCGTACGTACCCCTTAGAATCGTTCGTGTCCCCTCCAAATAGTGCTCAATGTAGCCAGAGGTAGAAACAATACCCCCTGGGTACTGTTGGAAACTTTACGGTTCCTACACTTATGTATGTGCGTCGTAGTTCTCCACGTGTCCGCCAGTTACAGTTGCGCATCCAAGTCGATTGGCTAATGGCGCAGACGAAGCGACCGATCGGCCTGACCCTCGTCGACGTCTTTTTCCACGTCAGCAAGGCGCTGCTCTTCACGGTGACACTCTACTAGCTGTCGAAGCTTGCGTGAACAGAGACAATTCTCGAAAGTTTTATGTAATTCTTGGGACCTGTGCCACGACACGGTTTGAGCTAGTGCGAACTTTTGAATTTAACGTATCGCGGCAGGAGTTGAAGCCTCGACCACGGCAGCGACGAGACTACGCCCTGACGCTGAGCTATACGCCCTCTGAAACATCCAACAGACAGGTAAGACAGTGCAGCGCGCTTGTGGGGGTGGGGGGGAGGAGAGGGGGAGGAGACTAGAGTGGGGTGTTATGATAGTCCAGTGGCGTTCACTTCTACAATTTGTACATGGTTTCTGCTTTAGATTACTGTAAATCAATTAAATTTGGGACGAACTTACATATTTTGGGACACGGACCCATTTTGGACATTTGGGACGCAATTTTTTGGGACACAGATGGTGTATTGAATCGATTGATAGAAATTATA
>JASAMY010002249.1:0-67096 GCA_030248085.1 Paralinhomoeus sp. GSCO2_6 | reverse complement strand
GGCGAATTCGAATTGCAGGAACGCGCGCGGATTTCAGAGTGCTAGCCAAAGGACGGACGAGCAGCGTAGCGGTAGCCAGAGGCGGCAAGTTTCGGCTTCTCGCACGCGCGTGGTGTACGTAGGCGCTCTGTCGACCGGGGGAGGCCTACTCGTTTTAGCCACCGTACAGCCGGGCCGGGTAGCGAGCGCCGCAATAGGTCAAAAATGGGTCAAAATAGGCTATAAATAGCGCTATTTAGCTGTTTTGTGGTCAAAAAGCACTGAAAAAGACGAAAAATACACTACTTTCTATAGTTGTAAACAAGTTAAAAAAACTTTCGGAAAATTCTGGGGGGGGGTCTGGGGGGGGGGGGGCTGGGGAGGGGCAAACTTCTGGCTGGGGGGCGGGTACCCCCCCCCCCCCCGTTACACCTATGGTTCTGGAGGCTGTCAAACCAAGTCTGGATAGTCATAGTCGTAGTCCGACTCAATAAAAAAACCTTCCAATAGTAAAAAGTTGACTAAAATGCACTTTAAACGGCTTTTAATGCCTTAGTTCACTGTTATTGACACTCTACTACGCTTAAAACACCTTCTGCGCCATTGATTTGACGTCCAAAACCGTCTCTAAGAACATTTAAAAAAAAAACTTTTTTAAAAAAAAAAAATTTTTTTTTTAATTTAAAAAAAAAATGAAATTTTTTTTTTTACCCAAGCCTGGGTATACCCCTCCCCGAGATGGTGTGAAGCCCAAAAAATGCAACAGGGTCCACAGGTTGCAAAAATGCCCCGGCGAAAGAAGAGAGAGAGAGAAAGCATTTTAGCTTGCTTGTAAGGTTAAAAATGCTCGAAAGTAGCTAAAAATAGGTGAAAATTGCTCGAAAGTGGCCCAAAATAGGTTAAAATCTCTCGAAAGTAGCACAAAATAGGCTAAAATGCTCGAAAGTAGCCCAAAATCTCAAAATTTTCGCCTGCGGCGCAACAGGGGGACACTGTTAAAAAGTTGGAAATCTGTTACCCCCTCCCGAAACCAAATCCTGGCTACGCCACTGCTTACTGACACGGAGAAGTTGGAGATGAAGGCGGCGTGGGGCAGCGTGGCGAGGAAGCTGAGCTCGGTGGGCTCGTCGGCGTCGTTCTCCATCCGACTGACGACGTCCGTGACGGCGAAGCGCGACTGCACCTCCGACGTCACGTGCACGTACGACACGCGCACGCCCGCCGCCACGCGCGCCGCCGTCAGCAACGCCGCACACGCCACAACGGCCAACTGCGCGCCCTGCCCCACGGCAGCCATTTTGAAATTTCGAACTGGCTCGAAAACAACGGCCGCGACGACGCGAATGCTCCGAGAGCGACGTCGGACGCGTGGGCGGGCGGGCTGGTCGCTAATCGACGCGGCGGATCTCGGGGCGCTGTCGAGATGAGCTGCGCCGACAACGACGAGTTGCGACTGCGTGCACAGTTCCGATCCACCGCGTCACATGGCACACTTTCTTACGTTCAGCATGCCACCACCGCAGCAGCACTGCTTGCGTCGGCTGTTCCAATCCAACAGCAACTGCTGGCAACAAAACTCTCGTTCTCCTAACAACAATTGTCTATCTGAATATCTGAATTTGAGAGCGTAGTGGCTCAGTGGTAAGGCGTCGTGCTCGGCGCTCTCGTGGTCGGGGGTTCAACTCCCTTCCGCCGAGGTCACTGAGTCACGAATCCCCTTGGGCAAGGAATGAATCGCTCTCATTGCCTCGGTGTAGGGCGGCTCCAGGCCCAAAATAGGTTAAAATCTCTCGAAAGTAGCACAAAATATGCTAAAATGCTCGAAAGTAGCCCAAAATCTCAAAATTTTCGCCTGCGGCGCAACAGGGGGACACTGTTAAAAAGTTGGAAATCTGTTACCCCCTCCCGAAACCAAATCCTGGCTACGCCACTGCTTACTGACACGGAGAAGTTGGAGATGAAGGCGGCGTGGGGCAGCGTGGCGAGGAAGCTGAGCTCGGTGGGCTCGTCGGCGTCGTTCTCCATCCGACTGACGACGTCCGTGACGGCGAAGCGCGACTGCACCTCCGACGTCACGTGCACGTACGACACGCGCACGCCCGCCGCCACGCGCGCCGCCGTCAGCAACGCCGCACACGCCACAACGGCCAACTGCGCGCCCTGCCCCACGGCAGCCATTTTGAAATTTCGAACTGGCTCGAAAACAACGGCCGCGACGACGCGAATGCTCCGAGAGCGACGTCGGACGCGTGGGCGGGCGGGCTGGTCGCTAATCGACGCGGCGGATCTCGGGGCGCTGTCGAGATGAGCTGCGCCGACAACGACGAGTTGCGACTGCGTGCACAGTTCCGATCCACCGCGCCACATGGCACACTTTCTTCCGTTCAGCATGCCACCACCGCAGCAGCACTGCTTGCGTCGGCTGTTCCAATCCAACAGCAACTGCTGGCAACAAAACTCTCGTTCTCCTAACAACAATTGTCTATCTGAATATCTGAATTTGAGAGCGTAGTGGCTCAGTGGTAAGGCCGCAAGGCGTCGTGCTCGGCGCTCTCGTGGTCGGGGGTTCAACTCCCTTCCGCCGAGGTCACTGAGTCACGAATCCCCTTGGGCAAGGAATGAATCGCTCTCATTGCCTCGGTGTAGGGCGGCTCCAGGGCTTCGGCCCAAAATCCGTGCCAGATGGTGGCCCACCTTTCCTCGCGGGAGAAGAACGTCGTTGTGATACTGACCCGCCCGATCTTCGTGATCGTTTACGGCATTGGGCTGTGTAGTGGTGTCAAAACAAAGTTATAAGTTTTACGCTTCGCAATTCAGATAGACACAATCACTGCATATAGGCGCTGCGTGTATACGTGTGTTTGTGCCTTTGTCGAGTTCAGCAGGTGAGCACGTCGGCCCAGTCCAACTTGTGGGCCTGCGTCGAGACGTTGTCGACGCCGAAGTCCGCCTGGAGCGCGTCGAGTCGCGCCTTCTGCAGACCCGCCGCCGGGACGACAACCACTGCTCGCGCTATGACCGCGCTCTGGGCCGCATCTCGCACAGCACCGGGCACTGGGCCGCCAGTCAGCAGTACGACGAAGATCCTGGAAACGAGACACGCGGTCTTTCGAACTTAAAGCACAATCTTGACGCACACTCTGTGCTGTACCCCAGATCACACAGCTGAAGAGAGTCACTATGGCGTCAATATTTAGGCAAGCACCAATCAAGGCCAAAGAGTAGATATTAGTCTTCAAAATTTGAAGTTCAAATAACCACCAAAGAAATAGAACACACGCAAAGCACCAAAGGAAGAATTGAAAACCTGTCCTTGTGTCCATAGGACTCCAGCTCTTGGCTGAACTCCGCAAATCCGCCCCTGGTGTTGACTGCGGAGGAGGCTGTTGCGACGTTGTCAACAAAGAGGCCCAAAGGTTCTTCGTCAAGCAGACTGAGTGTGGGACGCACATGATGCATGAAGTGTACATAGAGTTTGCCTACATAAAAAACACCAAAAACTACAAAAATATTGTCAACAACTGAATTCAAATGCGTCCCTTTTGGAGAGAACCCTGGCCATTCGAGCTGGCTCGGAATTCGACAATCCATATACGGAAACGGTTGTTGCGGCAGAGAGTGGGGAAAGTGCTGCTGCCTCCTCCAGTAGGCGATACGCGCTCAGCTGGTTGAAGAGCATTGGGATGGGGCCGCTCTCTTCGCCAACAACCAGCACGACACGGCCCGTGCACGTGTTGGACGTCTGCTTGTGCGGCTTGTGATCTTTGGCCTCCTCTGTGGCTTCGGTCTCGCCAAAGTCTTCAGCGGCCTCACCCTCTTCGGCGGCAATCTCCTCAGCTTCAGTGACCATGGTCGTCGTCCACTCTTCTGACATCGTCGTCGGCAGCTCTTCCGACGTCGTCGTCGACTCTTGCCAGGTCGTCGGTGCCCAAGATTCCTGCGCCGTGCTTGTTTCAGCTAGTGTACTACTGGCATACATCAGGTCGTCAGTAGGAGTTGTGGTGTAGAAGTCGTCGTCCTCGTCCGCCCCTTCAAAATCGAAAGATGCATGAGGCATCAGGTCCATGCGCGCTTGACCAGTTGCAAAACGTCCAAGGTCTGGCTCCTCCTCCTCACCTGCTGCGTCTGCAGAAAACGTGTACGTCTGATCAGCTGTGCCTCACATGTAGTAAACAACAAGAAAACTGATATCAGAGACTTGAAACCAGCTTACTCATGAATCCGGCCAGAGCAAGACCCACAAGGCCAGCCACTTTCATCCTCCTTTTTGCGCTCCTTGCAGGTTGCGCGACGGGCCCGGGACCGCCACCAGTCAGGCCGCCCAATGGTTCCATCATCGGCTCGGCAGGCTCGAAGTCGACCTCACCAGTGTCGGTCAAGTCTTCTTCACTGGACGTGGTCGTGGCCATAGTGGTGGAGGAGGTAGGCATCGTCATGGTGGTGGTGGTGGCGATGGTGGTAGTGACAAGGTCGGTCGTTGTGATTGTGCTCGAGGAAGAATCTTCCTGCTCTGGTGGCACCACGACCATGGACGTGTACTTGGTGACAAATTGGTACTGAATTTCGCTTATGATACCAGGCACAAGCACTACCGCATAAGTCCTGCTCGATCACCTTTAGACTGAGTTCCAACGCCTTCGCGTCGTTGTCCAGCTTCACTTGTCTGGAGTCAGCCACGGATGCCTCCTTGATGAGCTTCTTGATGGTCAGGTAGGCCCACATGCGTTCGATGAAGCCGCCTACGCTCGTCGATGGCAGCAGTGGTCCATCATCCGGACTGTCTGGCTCAGGCTCTGGACAGAGCAGGAATGCTGGCTGGAATCTCAGATGCAGCTCGTCGTCAACCATGGCCTGCGATACGCAGGGAAAGGACTCTGGATGCTCCATGTCCTCTTCCTCTTCCTGAACCTCACACCTCCACATGGTATTTCTGGCCGGAAGGTTGGCCGAAGCCCACCCACCGTGAACGCAACTTCGCCAGTGGAGCCAACCGCCGAGACGCTCGGCCCCAGGCTGCCCTGGTTGCCGTCGGTGTCGTTGAGTTTGCCGACGGCGACGATTTCACTGCCCTCGTAGTAAACGTTCTCGCTCTGGCCGACCAGCGACTTGGGCTCCACGTTCTCGTTCACGTACTTGATGTGCACGTCTCGCAGCAACGGCGTCGAGATCTGCTTGTAGAAGCCTGAGCGGCGAGTGCGCCTTTGTCTCCATCACGACACCAACCAAGTGCCGCCTGATATCCCCTGGAGTGACCTGGATAGTCATAGTCGTAGTCCGACTCAATAAAAAAACCTTCCAATAGTAAAAAGTTGACTAAAATGCACTTTAAACGGCTTTTAATGCCTTAGTTCACTGTTATTGACACTCTACTACGCTTAAAACACCTTCTGCGCCATTGATTTGACGTCCAAAACCGTCTCTAAGAACATTTAAAAAAAAAACTTTTTAAAAAAAAAAATTTTTTTTTTTAATTAAAAAAAAAATGAAATTTTTTTTTTACCCAAGCCTGGGTATACCCCTCCCCGAGATGGTGTGAAGCCCAAAAAATGCAACAGGGTCCACAGGTTGCAAAAATGCCCCGGCGAAAGAAGAGAGAGAGAGAAAGCATTTTAGCTTGCTTGTAAGGTTACAAATGCTCGAAAGTAGCTAAAAATAGGTGAAAATTGCTCGAAAGTGGCCCAAAATAGGTTAAAATCTCTCGAAAGTAGCACAAAATATGCTAAAATGCTCGAAAGTAGCCCAAAATCTCAAAATTTTCGCCTGCGGCGCAACAGGGGGACACTGTTAAAAAGTTGGAAATCTGTTACCCCCTCCCGAAACCAAATCCTGGCTACGCCACTGCTTACTGACACGGAGAAGTTGGAGATGAAGGCGGCGTGGGGCAGCGTGGCGAGGAAGCTGAGCTCGGTGGGCTCGTCGGCGTCGTTCTCCATCCGACTGACGACGTCCGTGACGGCGAAGCGCGACTGCACCTCCGACGTCACGTGCACGTACGACACGCGCACGCCCGCCGCCACGCGCGCCGCCGTCAGCAACGCCGCACACGCCACAACGGCCAACTGCGCGCCCTGCCCCACGGCAGCCATTTTGAAATTTCGAACTGGCTCGAAAACAACGGCCGCGACGACGCGAATGCTCCGAGAGCGACGTCGGACGCGTGGGCGGGCGGGCTGGTCGCTAATCGACGCGGCGGATCTCGGGGCGCTGTCGAGATGAGCTGCGCCGACAACGACGAGTTGCGACTGCGTGCACAGTTCCGATCCACCGCGCCACATGGCACACTTTCTTCCGTTCAGCATGCCACCACCGCAGCAGCACTGCTTGCGTCGGCTGTTCCAATCCAACAGCAACTGCTGGCAACAAAACTCTCGTTCTCCTAACAACAATTGTCTATCTGAATATCTGAATTTGAGAGCGTAGTGGCTCAGTGGTAAGGCCGCAAGGCGTCGTGCTCGGCGCTCTCGTGGTCGGGGGTTCAACTCCCTTCCGCCGAGGTCACTGAGTCACGAATCCCCTTGGGCAAGGAATGAATCGCTCTCATTGCCTCGGTGTAGGGCGGCTCCAGGGCTTCGGCCCAAAATCCGTGCCAGATGGTGGCCCACCTTTCCTCGCGGGAGAAGAACGTCGTTGTGATACTGACCCGCCCGATCTTCGTGATCGTTTACGGCATTGGGCTGTGTAGTGGTGTCAAAACAAAGTTATAAGTTTTACGCTTCGCAATTCAGATAGACACAATCACTGCATATAGGCGCTGCGTGTATACGTGTGTTTGTGCCTTTGTCGAGTTCAGCAGGTGAGCACGTCGGCCCAGTCCAACTTGTGGGCCTGCGTCGAGACGTTGTCGACGCCGAAGTCCGCCTGGAGCGCGTCGAGTCGCGCCTTCTGCAGACCCGCCGCCGGGACGACAACCACTGCTCGCGCTATGACCGCGCTCTGGGCCGCATCTCGCACAGCACCGGGCACTGGGCCGCCAGTCAGCAGTACGACGAAGATCCTGGAAACGAGACACGCGGTCTTTCGAACTTAAAGCACAATCTTGACGCACACTCTGTGCTGTACCCCAGATCACACAGCTGAAGAGAGTCACTATGGCGTCAATATTTAGGCAAGCACCAATCAAGGCCAAAGAGTAGATATTAGTCTTCAAAATTTGAAGTTCAAATAACCACCAAAGAAATAGAACACACGCAAAGCACCAAAGGAAGAATTGAAAACCTGTCCTTGTGTCCATAGGACTCCAGCTCTTGGCTGAACTCCGCAAATCCGCCCCTGGTGTTGACTGCGGAGGAGGCTGTTGCGACGTTGTCAACAAAGAGGCCCAAAGGTTCTTCGTCAAGCAGACTGAGTGTGGGACGCACATGATGCATGAAGTGTACATAGAGTTTGCCTACATAAAAAACACCAAAAACTACAAAAATATTGTCAACAACTGAATTCAAATGCGTCCCTTTTGGAGAGAACCCTGGCCATTCGAGCTGGCTCGGAATTCGACAATCCATATACGGAAACGGTTGTTGCGGCAGAGAGTGGGGAAAGTGCTGCTGCCTCCTCCAGTAGGCGATACGCGCTCAGCTGGTTGAAGAGCATTGGGATGGGGCCGCTCTCTTCGCCAACAACCAGCACGACACGGCCCGTGCACGTGTTGGACGTCTGCTTGTGCGGCTTGTGATCTTTGGCCTCCTCTGTGGCTTCGGTCTCGCCAAAGTCTTCAGCGGCCTCACCCTCTTCGGCGGCAATCTCCTCAGCTTCAGTGACCATGGTCGTCGTCCACTCTTCTGACATCGTCGTCGGCAGCTCTTCCGACGTCGTCGTCGACTCTTGCCAGGTCGTCGGTGCCCAAGATTCCTGCGCCGTGCTTGTTTCAGCTAGTGTACTACTGGCATACATCAGGTCGTCAGTAGGAGTTGTGGTGTAGAAGTCGTCGTCCTCGTCCGCCCCTTCAAAATCGAAAGATGCATGAGGCATCAGGTCCATGCGCGCTTGACCAGTTGCAAAACGTCCAAGGTCTGGCTCCTCCTCCTCACCTGCTGCGTCTGCAGAAAACGTGTACGTCTGATCAGCTGTGCCTCACATGTAGTAAACAACAAGAAAACTGATATCAGAGACTTGAAACCAGCTTACTCATGAATCCGGCCAGAGCAAGACCCACAAGGCCAGCCACTTTCATCCTCCTTTTTGCGCTCCTTGCAGGTTGCGCGACGGGCCCGGGACCGCCACCAGTCAGGCCGCCCAATGGTTCCATCATCGGCTCGGCAGGCTCGAAGTCGACCTCACCAGTGTCGGTCAAGTCTTCTTCACTGGACGTGGTCGTGGCCATAGTGGTGGAGGAGGTAGGCATCGTCATGGTGGTGGTGGTGGCGATGGTGGTAGTGACAAGGTCGGTCGTTGTGATTGTGCTCGAGGAAGAATCTTCCTGCTCTGGTGGCACCACGACCATGGACGTGTACTTGGTGACAAATTGGTACTGAATTTCGCTTATGATACCAGGCACAAGCACTACCGCATAAGTCCTGCTCGATCACCTTTAGACTGAGTTCCAACGCCTTCGCGTCGTTGTCCAGCTTCACTTGTCTGGAGTCAGCCACGGATGCCTCCTTGATGAGCTTCTTGATGGTCAGGTAGGCCCACATGCGTTCGATGAAGCCGTCTACGCTCGTCGATGGCAGCAGTGGTCCATCATCCGGACTGTCTGGCTCAGGCTCTGGACAGAGCAGGAATGCTGGCTGGAATCTCAGATGCAGCTCGTCGTCAACCATGGCCTGCGATACGCAGGGAAAGGACTCTGGATGCTCCATGTCCTCTTCCTCTTCCTGAACCTCACACCTCCACATGGTATTTCTGGCCGGAAGGTTGGCCGAAGCCCACCCACCGTGAACGCAACTTCGCCAGTGGAGCCAACCGCCGAGACGCTCGGCCCCAGGCTGCCCTGGTTGCCGTCGGTGTCGTTGAGTTTGCCGACGGCGACGATTTCACTGCCCTCGTAGTAAACGTTCTCGCTCTGGCCGACCAGCGACTTGGGCTCCACGTTCTCGTTCACGTACTTGATGTGCACGTCTCGCAGCAACGGCGTCGAGATCTGCTTGTAGAAGCCTGAGCGGCGAGTGCGCCTTTGTCTCCATCACGACACCAACCAAGTGCCGCCTGATATCCCCAACCCCACCTACGCGACCAAACTCTCTCAGTTCGGAATGATATTTATTGTTGTTGTCTAGAGCGTCGTTGCTGAGGAATCACGTCCCATTACTCGGCCGAGGCGGCAGCCTTTTACAGCTCTACTCAGGCGAATTGCCACAGAGATGGCGTTTCACCTGGCTGGGACAGTGTCAAAAGTTTCAGTGTAGGAAGTTCAGGGATTGGCAAATGACCCTACAATGAAAGGGCCTTAAGGCAAATGCGGTATACAGCGTTGCAACCTTCCAGCTGCTGGGGCGCGTCTGAGTCCTCGTATATTTTCCTCGCGACTCCCTTGTTTTCTGCAGAGATCCTTCTGATGAGACCGAAGTCGGCGTCGTCGCCAAACGCGATGCCGTGAATGCTGAAGTCTGAAAACGAGCACGACGGAATTGGCCAAATGACCTGCAAAAGTCGAAAAAGCAACAAAATCACCCAGTTCCGCGTTCATTCTTTTGATTCCACGCAAAATTTCAGCGGGGTTGTCAACGCCAACCGTTGACTCGCCGTCCGTCAGATGGATAATCATGGATACCAGAGCTTCGCTGTCCTTCGCTTCGTCTTTCAGAATCTCAAAAGCGTTGCTGATTCCGTCGTACAGATTGGTGCCTAATAGCAACACACAATCGATTCAGAAATGCTGCTCAACGTGCAAAGACGCACCTCCGCCGGATTCGGAATCCCGCACAAACTTCGTAGCCTTCCTGATGGTTCTCTTGGTGGCAATCACTGAGTTCTCGCGCCACTTTTCCGTCGTATCGCTGAACATGAGGATGTTGAAGCGGTCCCTCTCGCCCAGTTGGGACAGAATGGTGGCCATGGCGTCCTGCAGGCGTCACTTTAGTTTGCAGCTGCAAGGCTGGACGAAACTCGGACCTGCAGCTGCTCGAACTTTCTGCCATCCATGGAGCCGGACTTGTCGAGCACAAAGATGACGTTCTTGGAACCGGGCTGCAGTTCCGAAGGCGCGAAGAAGTGCACAAAGTAGCCGTTTACCACCTTAAGGTGCAATGTGGGGCCGGAGAGCGTGGGCGGGCTCGCGGTGGCGACAACACGGCGACCCGGGGCGCGAGTGCGTGCGTCGACCGCTCCGCCCTGTGGCTCGCGTGTGTGCGCAGGTCGAAGACAGCGGCCCTCGTCTGCCTCGACTGCGGTTGGCCGTGGCTAGCAGCACCAGTCGAATCTCGAAACGGCGGGCTGGTGGAGCACCAACGTCGTCGTCGACTCTGAATCGCTACAATGCGCGCTCGGCTCTCAGGAGCGCGATGCTCCCGTTATTTAACAGAGGACTGCGAGCGAGCAGAGCAGCGTGTACTCCCTGTCGCTGTCAGCGCTTGGCGACGCGTGTCGAAGAGCAACCAGCGGCTGTGGCGTCTCGAGCGGCACCAGCGTCGTTTGTAGTGTGCAGCCGTGCGGTCGTGTGAGCGATATACGAGAACCGAGAAGAGCGGTTTTTTCGCAGTACCACGCTGCACAGTCCACCACACGGGAGTCGGTCGGTGGAAGAGAAAAGAGAAAGGAAGGGGGAAACGCAACCGACTGGCGATAGCACGAAGTCGCCGACGCGGCGCACTCTGCGTGGGCGTACGAAGGGGGGAAGGAGGGAAGGAGGGAAGAAGACAAAGAGATGCGTAGGTGGCGTGGTCGGTTGGCACGAGTACGCCACAGGTGCAAAGGGGGGGAAGGTCGTAAGTGCAAAGGCGACAGTTTGAACGTGCGCGCCGCTGCGGATACGGTAGGAACGAGCAGCGCGGGAACACGGGGAGTCGGTACGAAGTATGGCGAAGAACAGCGCACCGAAATACGACCACCACAGGTCCCCGGCACACCTGGCCTTCCTACGGCAAGGCCACGCATCGGCACGCCCCAAAATCGTACGCAAAACAAAACTCAAAAGTCGACAGTATGTCACCGGCGAAAGGGTAGAGGCGGGTGACATTTGGAGAGGGCGACAAAAGAGAGAGGGAGAGAGAGCACGAGCAGCAGGGATTGGAAGTCGTCTGCAGCTCGGTCGTCGCCTTGTCGCCCTACTTGTACGGCTCGGGCCCGGCAGCGTCGTCGGTCGACTTGGCGGCCAGTGAAGTCTTCATCCCAGCGTGGCCCTTGCTTGTGTCGCTGAGATGGGGAACCCCGTTGCTGTAGTAGAGCGGGCTCTGCGGTCTGGAGGAGTTGTGACTGCTTGCGCCGATGCCACCAGTACTGCTGCCGATGTACTGCATCTCCTTGCCGCGAAGCAGCTCCTCCTCGATCTCGGACACGCGTTTGTCGATCAAGCGCAATCGCATGTCAACAAAGTCCGAGCGCCCAACAGGCTCACCACCCTTGTCCTTGGTCTGCGTCTCCATCTGCAGGTCGCCCGGCACGCCTTCAAGGCGTTGCCCACCGTCCCCGGCGCTACCAAGCGTCGAAGTCGGGGGAAGCCGTCGCAGGCGCTTCCTGCCCACCGGCCTGGCAATGGCCAAATCCTTGTCCAGTGATCGAATGAGCGCGCGTCCATCCGGCAAGAACGCGGCAACCAAATATGGCCCACGATATGCCCATCTGTTGCCAGCTCGCTCCCGACACTTCACAACGTCACCCTGTTGGAAGGGTCTGTTCCTGCGATCCCGTCGCCGTCGGCAGTCGATCCCTGGTCCGACAAAGCCGTTTGCCTTGTAGAAGGCCGGCTGCATCCTTGCGCACGGCGGTTGCGCGCGCAAGACAGCATAGCGCCTGTCCGTGCGAAACCGCTCTCCTCGCGAGACGGGCGCGTCCACTCCCATGCGGGTTGCGGTGAGAGCGACGGCCGCTCAAAGCTCGTCCGTGACTTCTGGGTCGTGCGTTGCTGCTCGAACGCACGCCAGCTCCTTTGCTCCTCGTCGGTCAGACGCACCGCCTGCGGCCCGCTCTCAGGCGGCTGCAGCGTCGTCAATGGCTCAGCCGCGGCGCGCGGCGACAGCACTGGCCTCCTCTCGTCGTCGTCTGTCGTCAAAATCAGCGGCTCCAACTCCAACGGCCGCTCGCTGGCGGCGGCCGCGTCGGCGGCGGCCACGCCAGCCGACCCAAAGGCGTCAGCGAAAGCGGTCGGTTCCGCTGCTGGCACACTACACATCGGCTGCTCCGTCTCGTGGTCAAGAAAGGCGCAGCTGGTGGCACCGACAGGCAAGGCTGCCGGCGGCGCACCGCTACCCGAGGGCTCTGCGGCCCGCGCCAGTCGCTCCTGCGACTCCTCGTCCTCGGCGCAGTGGGTGCGCGGCTGCTCCTGCAGCTCGAGAAGACGCTGTTCGATCAAGCGCATTTGCTGCTCGAGCAAACAGCGCTTGCGCTCCTGCGCAAGCCATGCCATTGACAGGCCCTCCTCCATCCGTCGAAATCGTTCCTCGTCTCGAGCGTCACGCTCCGCTAACGCCTCGTTGAGACAAGCGCGTAGCTGCTCAACAGCAAAAGGCCCCAGGCCAACGTCCGATCCGCGCGACTGCGTGCACGACCGTCCGCTTGCGTCCTCGTGCACCGAAGGCGTCGCGGGCGCGCGCTCCTCGTCGTAAGCGCGGCCGCGCCTCCTCTCATCGTCGCCGCCGAGAGGCTGTTGCGTCTGCTGCTCCCAGCGCCGGCCGTCGTCTCGGCCGCGCTCGTCGCGTCGCGTGTGCTCGGCCGCAGCCGTGCGCGAATCGACATGTCGTCGACTGCCAGCCAAAGCCACAAGGGGCGGCTGCTGCGTCTGCGACTGCGACTCCGTCGTCTGCTGCGTCGGCGGCGCCTCGGCGCGCTCTCCACCGACCTGTCGGCTCGCGTGCCGACTCTCCTCCGTCGTCTGCTGCGTCGGCGGCGCTTCCCTGCGCCGCTCGACTCTTTCCCTCGGCACCAGCTCGGTCTGCTGGAAATGCCGCGCTCCGTCAGGCACCGAAACGGCAGCCGGCGCCTGAACAGGCGGCGCGACTCGGCCGTCGGCGACCTCCTCCTTGCTGGCTAGCAACCAGCGTCGCAACCACGCAGCCACCGTCACGGCACTGGCCGTGATGTGCTCTCCGTCGCCAGGCGGCACGCGCTCCTCATCGTAAGCGCGGCCGCGCCTCCGCTCATCGTCGCCGCCAAGCGGCTGCTGCTGCGTCCGCGACTGCGACTCCGTCCTCTGCTGCGTCGGCGGCGCCTCGGCGCGCTCTCCACCGACCCGTCGACTCGCCTGTCGACTCTCCTCCATCGTCTGCCGCTCCAGCGCTTCGGTGCGCTTGCTCGCGGTGCGCTGGCGCGTCTGCACCGACCGCGCAACCTCTGCCGCCTTCTTGCTAAGGGCCGTATCATAGTGCAGCTCGCACATCTGATATTTCGTCAGCCGCTCCTGCCTCGACTCGGCAATGCGCCTTTTGAGGCAGCTGTGCCGCAGCTTCTGATCGCACAGCTCGCCGCCGTCCTCGTCCTCGCCTGGACAGAACGACCACTCGTCGAACGTCGGCCACACGTGGCGCGATCCGCAAACGAGACACTTCGAATTTGGCTGCACCTCTTCCGTGCGACGGCCAGTGTCGTCGACAGGATCGCCATCGACTCCGCCCCTCAGGGCCCTCCGATCACTGTCGTCGCTCCACTCCTCGCCGTCGACAGAATCGCCGTCGACTCCGCCCCTCAGGGCCCTCCGCGACGTGCCGTCGCCAGTGCCGCCCTTCGAAGGCTTCCACACTCTGTCGACAAAGGTGCCGCCCTTCGTGGGCTTCTTCTGCACCGTGCCTTCGCTGGCACCGCCCATCGAGGGCCTCCGCTCGCTCCTGTCGTCGATCCGCTCCGCCGAGGCCGACCGCGCTTTCGGTGCGCGGCCTCCACCTCCCGTCTGACTTCGAGTCAGAACCGGCGCCTCCGTGCGCCGCGCGACCGTCTCATCGCCGTCCCCTGCAGGCAAGCCAGGGAACGACGAGGACGCCGCCGTGTCCGCAGACACCGCAGACATCGTCTGCTCTTCTGCCGGTCCACTTGCTCGCAGCCTCTCGCCGTGGAGCCTCCACTGTGGGGCCGGAGAGCGTGGGCGGGCTCGCCGTGGCGACAACACGGCGACCCGGGGCGCGAGTGCGTGCGTCGACCGCTCCGCCCTGTGGCTCGCGTGTGTGCGCAGGTCGAAGACAGCGGCCCTCGTCTGCCTCGACTGCGGTTGGCCGTGGCTAGCAGCACCAGTCGAATCTCGAAACGGCGGGCTGGTGGAGCACCAACGTCGTCGTCGACTCTGAATCGCTACAATGCGCGCTCGGCTCTCAGGAGCGCGATGCTCCCGTTATTTAACAGAGGACTGCGAGCGAGCAGAGCAGCGTGTACTCCCTGTCGCTGTCAGCGCTTGGCGACGCGTGTCGAAGAGCAACCAGCGGCTGTGGCGTCTCGAGCGGCACCAGCGTCGTTTGTAGTGTGCAGCCGTGCGGTCGTGTGAGCGATATACGAGAACCGAGAAGAGCGGTTTTTTCGCAATACCACGCTGCACAGTCCACCACACGGGAGTCGGTCGGTGGAAGAGAAAAGAGAAAGGAAGGGGGAAACGCAACCGACTGGCGATAGCACGAAGTCGCCGACGCGGCGCACTCTGCGTGGGCGTACGAAGGGGGGAAGGAGGGAAGGAGGGAAGAAGACAAAGAGATGCGTAGGTGGCGTGGTCGGTTGGCACGAGTACGCCACAGGTGCAAAGGGGGGGAAGGTCGTAAGTGCAAAGGCGACAGTTTGAACGTGCGCGCCGCTGCGGATACGGTAGGAACGAGCAGCGCGGGAACACGGGGAGTCGGTACGAAGTATGGCGAAGAACAGCGCACCGAAATACGACCACCACACAATTTGAAGTTTGTTATTTCACAGGAGGACAATTGCACCTCGATCTGGCCCATCTGCTCGTCCCTCTCGACGTCGTAGAGCAGCACCATCTGGCCGCTCGTCTCCTCGGGAGAGTAGTGAACGTAGGCCAGTGATCCTGTCGCGCCCGCTGGCACGATCGTCTTCTCGATATTCGGATCATCTAAACCATGGCCGCACGAACAGGTGTCTACTAAAAAAGTGCTCCCGCGACAGCACCTGCCAGCGTCAGCAGCTCCGCATTCGTCTTCTCGCCTATCTTTGCCCGAACTGTGGGACTTTCACGAACGAGATGTTGTGGCGCTCGGCGATGAGAATGTCAATCTGAAAAAACCCTTGTTAGCATTTCGACGCCCGTCTAACCAGTGGCCGATCGTACCTGGACGTCCTCGGGCGTCTGGTGGTTGGGTGGTCGGACGTTGACGACGTGCTTGTAGGCGCCGTGGACGCGCTGCAGCACCTCCTGGTACGTCAGGTTGAATACTACCACCGCCCTGGGACCAACGTTGATCGTGATGTCGAAGGTGTTCGTCTCTCTGGAAATGGTGGTAATGTACTGAGAAAAACAAACAAATAAACAGTACCGGTAACAAACCTTTGGGAGACCATGCCAGCGCTGTGTCCTCTCGCTCGAGCCGCCTCGTAGGTGGCCTTGGCCTCCTCTTTCTCCTTCACCTCCCCATAGGTAACTTTGCCATTCAGTTCCCTGCATGTAACGGAAACAAATATATAGGACGAGAAACGTAGGAGCAGAGAGAGAGGCAAACTGTGATTACGGCCGATGGCTAACTCAAAGGAAAGTATAGATCAGGGCCGTGTCGTTTTCCGCCAACCCAAAACTGCCAACCCAAAACAGAGAACTAGGTACATATGTGCAAAAACTGTGCTCCCAATTGCACTGACTGCCTTTTTCGCACTGCTACATAGGTATTTATTTATTGACGTAGCACACACTGACACTGAGAAGTTGGAGATGAAGGCGGCGTGGGGCAGCGTGGCGAGGAAGCTGAGCTCGGTGGGCTCGTCGGCGTCGTTCTCCATCCGACTGACGACGTCCGTGACGGCGAAGCGCGACTGCACCTCCGACGTCACGTGCACGTACGCCACGCGCACACCCGCCGTCACCCGTGGCGCCGTCAACAACGCCGCACACAACACGGCCAACTGCACGCACAGCCCCACAGCGGCCATTTTGAAATTTCGAACAGGCTCGAAAACAACGGCTGCGAGAACGCGAATGCCCTGAAAGCGAAGAGACGGACGCGTGGGCGGGTGCGGACTCGTCGGTAATCGGCGCCACCGATCTCAGGGCGCTGTCGAGATGAGCAGCGCCGACAACGACGAGTTGCGACTGCGTGCACAGTTGCGACCCAAACAAAGCGTGACATGGCACACTTTCTTCCGGTCAGCATGCCACCCCCGCAGCAGCAGCAGAGCAGCGCTGCTCACGGTGTACGTCGACTGTTCAAATCCAACCGCAACTGCTGGCAACAAAACGCCCTCGTTCTCCTAACAACGTCGTCAACAGCTCAACAAGCGCGCCACAGAGCACTTATCGATCTCTCTCTCTCTCTCTATCTATTATCCCTATCCTCTCCAATCACTCTCTTCTTCACTTTCTTCTTCTAGTCTGCCGGTCGGTCACTGAAAGTAGTGCTGTATGGGCTCGTCGAGAATGCGCTCGAGCTGCTTGATGAGTCGCTGGCACTGGCTCTCGACCGCCTCGTCCGTGTCCTCGAACAGCTCGGCCAGGTAGGGCACCGCCTCGGGCAGCACCGACACCACCGTGTCCCCCAGTCGCTCGTAGAGACTTCCCGCCACCTTTAGGGCGGCCAGGCGGCAGCGCGCGCGGCGCGATCGCGTGCGCGCCAGGACGCGCTCGCTCGCGACGCGCCGCATCGCGTCGGCAGCCGCGCCGCCCACCGAAGACGATGACGACGAGCAGACGCCGACAAGCGCCGAGACGCACTGGCCGACGCCCTCCACGACGCGGTCGAAGCCGTCGACAGAGGCGGAAGACGCATCGGACGACGCGGCGCCCGCCGAGAAACGTTTGGGGCTCTCGAGCTGGAAACAGAATAACACGAGGTACGTAGAGCTCTACGTTGCATAGAATGGAACGCCGCACGTGAGCGAGCACTGCGTCCAGGTAGTCGGCGAGCGCGTTGGGCTCGTCCAGCGGCGGCTCGAGACTCGCCGGTCGGTGCCGGCACGCGGACGTCACGAACTCCAGGAGGGAGCACACCAACAGCACCCTGTCGGCCGCCGCTGTCGACGCCTCGGCAGCGCTGTCGACGTCGGCAGCGGCGGCGTCGCGGAGTAGCTGGCGCGCCCTCGAGAAGAAGTAGGAGGAGAAGACGGAGAAGAGGCCCCGCAGCGACTCCGACAGCCTGCCAATGAGCTTCCAAATTGGGAATTAGGACGCGAGCCACTGCAGCGAACTAACGGCGCACGCACGTCCAGCAACTAATGTGAATCGTCAGTTACGGCAAAGGAAAGTATTCAGGACGGACGAGCAGCCCACACTCTGGCGCCGTTGCACGCATACCAGCGCAACAGCTCGCCCGAACCAGAGACGCCTTTTTAATTTAATTTTCCAAAGCGGCGGCCGGCTGGCTCTTACGCTCCTCTGAAGGACTCTAGCCGACCTGGTGAGCAGTCGGTAGAGCGTCGTCACTCTGGCCGACCGCCTCGGATTTCGTCTTCTCTCTGCATCGTCCGTGCCGTCAGCCGTCGTCGACGCGTCTTCGTCAGCCCAGTCGGCGAGCCTCAGGAGCAGGGGACGGAACTGCTCCTCCGACAGTTTCAGCGACACCGCCAAGGCGCTGTCGATCGCAGCGTTCTCGACAGCCAGCACGCCCTAGATTATCACAAGACATGCTCCGCGTGCGTCAGTGCGTGCGTGCGTGCGCTCCGGTTCCTGCGCCGACCTCTGCGCCCAGTTGCGAGCCCTTCTCCCGATACGCGAAGGTCTCCAGCAAGAACTTTGTGATCTCTTTGAGCTGGGCCGACACCTCCGCCGCTTTGGCCCTCTTGAACGTGTCCGCCAACAGTTCCAGCAGGCTGCGTGCATTCGTCTGAAGGACATAAAAAACAGGGTTGAGTTCGGCTTTGAAGCGCCTCCCCCCCCCCCCCCAAGAGATAAGAGATAATGCTGCTCAATAGGAAAAAAAGGAAAAAAAGCAAACCGGTTCATTCGAGAGCTCGGCGAAGACTTTGTTGGCCGCCTGCAGCAGCTGCTTGACGTCGACCTTGGTCAGCTCCTGTCGCAGCTCCGTCAGACGTGCCACGGCTGCCGGCGATGTCGTCGTAGTCGTCTGGCGACCTTCGTCACTGTCGGCGGCAGAGGTCGACAGCGCCTGTCGACGACTGACGAAGGCCAGCAGACGCTCCAAGTGCGGCGAGAGAAACTGTCTGAGATGCTGCGCCGTCTTGTGCAGACAGGTCAGGGCGCAGTTGTACTGCAGCAGGGCGGCGCTGCAAGCGTGTGCGACCGCTGTTGTCGCTGCGTGCGTCTGCGTCGTCAGTCTGTCTGTCGACACCTGCGGCCCTTCTCCGTCTTCTCGCCTCCGTCGGCAGCGTCGACGGCGAAACCCAGGCAGCTGTCGACGACCATTTGCAGTCTCGGCAGCGCCTTCGCTCTGAGCGCCGCCAGCGTCTGTCCCGTCGTCAGCAGAGCGGCTCCCACGACCAGTCGGCGTCGACAGCCCCGCACGGCGGTGGCGGTCGACAGGAGTCGACAGACGGCGTCGAGCGTCGTCGACAGGACGGCGGCGCTGTCTCGATCGTCGTCCCTGCCGAGCAGCTCCGTCAGCAGCCGCAGAGAGTAGAGACGCAGCTGCAGGGGGTCGTCGGCGCCTGTCGAAGAAGTCTCGTCCTCGACATCGACCACTGCCGACAGCGACGTCGGCAGTCCGTCGACCAGCGTGCCGGCCACGCGGCGCAGTTGCGGCATCTGAGCCGATTGAGGGCTACCCGATTGAGCATCAACTGCGGTAGCGTGATCAGCGGTAGCGAGAGGGAACGGAAAATCGGACAACAAAATGACTTCAATGTCACTTCCTTCGCAGAATTGCGACGTTGAAGTGTTTCATCTGCGTGATATATAAACAGACAAGGCAAAACGTCATTCGGTGAACTGGTCGAAACACTGACAGCCAAACTCTTCCTGATTTGCGGGTCGAATTTTGGTTTGCCCAGTAGAGGGACCGTACAGGGGTGGATACGTACGCTTGTGCGCCTGCCCACCTGGCGCGTGGTGAAGGGGAGGGGGCGCTGTGTGAGCTTGGCATTGAGCAGCGCCAGCGCGTCCGCCTCCAGTCGGCCGCTGTCGGCGTCGGCGTCGTCCCTGGCGCTTCTGCCCAGCAAGTCCACGACCATGTCCAGACTCAGCGCCGCAGGCAGCATGCGACGCAGCTGCGCAAGAGAAAAATCCTAATCAACTACCGTAGTCCAATGGTCTTATTTCCTTTGGGCCGAAGGATCGGGACAATTGTTATGGGGGGAGGGGGGGGGACAAATATAGAAAGCGCCAATAAACCGGAAGGTAAAGACGAGAACGAGATGAGTTATTTCGGTGTTTGTCGAGGGGTACACGTACGGCTCTGAGTGCCGCGTCGAGTTTCTCGGTCATCTTGGCCCAGTAGGTGGCGTTGGCGGGCGCCTCGGCGGCGGCGCGTCGCTGCGCGGCCGCTCGCTGGGAGAACAGCGTCTCGAGCAGATCGGCGCAGAGCCGACGGAACTCCATCGACAGGTCCAGACGCTCCTCCACCACCTCAACGACGCCCACGCACACACTTCGCACGCACGCACGCACGCACACACACACACACACACGCACGCACACACGCGCGCACACACGCACACACATACGCACACACACACATACACACACACACACACACACACACACACACACACGCACATACAAACCTCCACCGAGTCTAAAATTTGAAGTATATTGACTCAATTTGTTGCAAACCTTGTTGACGAGCCTTTCTCCTTTGAGCAGCGCCGACGCGTAGGTGGCGGTGACAAAGAGGAAGTGTCTCAGCGACTTGTGCGTCTGGTCCGTGCGAGCTGGCGCATTGTTTCCATGCGCATTCTTGGGCGGCGCCACCGTCACCGATTTTAGAACGACCGGGTAGCGAACCGTGCCGTACTGCAGGCGGCGGTCTGCAAAAATACAGTACAGTACAATAAATACAGTACACATGGTACCAGGATGCATGTACCAAAACTGTACAAGCACGGACCTAATAGAGAGTTGGCGTGTGCCATCAAGTAGAGCAGGCTCTTTAGCTGGTCGGCCGCCGTCTGTTCCGACGCGCAATCCACGGCCAACTGCAGGTCGGGGTGCAGCTCCGTCTGGAATTCAATTTCATTTTAGTTGTTTTAATTAAATAATCATGAGAAATTTCCAGAAATCCACCACACCCCCGCCGAAGCGAACTGCTTGCGATCCGCCCACTGCTGCACGTGCGCTTCGAGCAGCAGAGCGAGCATCACCGAGAGAAAGTCGTTGGGAGGGTCCAATCTGAATTTATTGATTCAATTTTATTAATTCAATTTTCATGTTTATTATCAACGTTCTCTTGTCCGCGACACTTTACCCCTTCCCATAGAACCCGAATCGACCGTGTACCCTTCGCATATATGGGCTGTTAGTATTGCCTGTGCCGGAGCAAAGTCCACAAAATCAAAATCAAAATCAAATCCGATTCATACCCTCCGGCGGGCGACGGCTTCGCCGCGATCTGTTGCCGGCGTGTCGCGAGCGCGGTGTCAACGAGCGCGCCGAGGACGAGGGGCCGGCGGTGGGCGGGCACGTCGGGCAGGCAGACAGCAAAGGTACGGTACAGCTCCGTCAGCTGCCGGTCCGCCTCCGTCGGCGACAGCGTCTGCAACGCGCACCCAGCTGTCCAATCGAAAAACTGCCGTCACTCGGTGTGGTCGTGTGTGGATCATGCGTGCGTGCTGGCGTTCGTGCTTGCGTGCGTGCGTGTCGGTGCGTGCGTGCGTGCGTGCGTGCGTGCGTGCGTGCGTGAGGTGGGTGCGCGGGTGCGTGCGTGCGTGCGTGTGTGCGTGCGTGCGTGCCGGCGAGTGCGTGCCGGTGCGCTCGCGTACGCCGAGTAGGGCGGCGACGACGGCTCGCGCGGTGCCGCCGACGGCCTCGAAGGTGAAGTCGTCGTCCTTGCGGAAGAGGCGGTTCTGGCCCACAAACGTGAACACCGACACCAACTGCGCGATCGAGCGCTCCTGCGTGCCAACCCACCACTAATAAAGGGTGTTTTTTTTAAATTATCACATTTCTTTTTTAAATAACTTTTGTTTCCTTTGTCGGATTGTTTTGAAATTTGGAACACTTATACTCAAGACTTTAGGATTTTGTCTGAAAAAAGAATTGTCGAATTCGGTGTAGGATTCCGAGAGTTATGGCGCTCCGAATCAAATGTCTCGTTTTTTGGCAGATCTTACGAACGAAATCGGTCGTATCGTAACTGATCAGTACTGTATGCAAAATTTCAAACGCAAAACTTTGCTTTTGCTTTGCGCGGGCTCGTCTAATATGGTCGGCGTACAGAATTCTCTAGTGCTGCTCGACTGAAACCTCCCCTCTCCATCCGCCCACCCAACGGCCCTCTTCTGGGCCACCTCAACAGGGTTCAAGTATTACTCTGCGCCTTCACGTGGTGATGCCTGGGCGGGCAACGTCTCTTTTATGAGGCGACAAAGCGGGGGGGGGGGGCACTGCTAGCATGATTTTCAAACATCAGCCGAACACAGCACCAACACCAGCCCAGCAATGGTGTTTTTGTTCTCAAAAAGAGACATCTGATTTGGAGCGCCATAACTCTCGGAATTCTCAACCGAATTCGACGATTCTATTTTCAGACAAAATCCTAAAGTCTTGGGTATATGTGTTCCAAATTTGATTACAATCCGGCGAAGGAAACAAAAGAAAGAAATGTGATAATTTAAAAAAAACACCCTATACATAGATACACCAAAAAAAGTGCAATCCTTACACCCAAAAGGCACTCACACCACTTACACCACTCATATTTTGTCGGTTACGGTGCCTCATGGCCGCTTCCACCCCGAATAAACGAAATGGTAACGACGACGGACGGCTCTATTAGAACACTTCACATTCACCGATTGCAACGAAGAAACGCACCGGGTCAATGGAGACGACTTTTCTGAGCAGCCTGAGTATTTCCACGAGCTGCAGCTTGCTGTTGCAGCCTTTGACGGCTTGCGACAGCACGTTCCCTCCTCGCAGCGACAAATCCTGCTTCACAGCCTCCACGGAACACGTCTCTTCTGAACAACAACCTATGATGATGATACCTGGAACAACAGGGGCAGGCCGAGTGGGGGGGGGGCAAATAAATGGCCCTACGAGGGGGCATTTATTCCACGGACCAAAACGAGAAGCGTAGATGGCCAGAATGGGCAAATGTTGCACAAAAATAAATAAATAAATAAAGTGTAAAAGTGTACTTTATGCTCAAGATAGGTTCGAGTGGTCAGAAATTAAATACTGAAAAAACACAAACACTAGATTTTATTATTTTAGACGGTTAAAAACTGTAGAAAAATTCATTGGGGATGGAGGTGACTTCCGACTGGAGGGTCCCCCCCCCCTATGCAAGCATACATCTGTGTGCGTGTGTGCGTGCGTAAGTGCGGGCGAACCATTGTCAAGGATATTCGCGAGTGCGCTTAGCATCAATCGAAGGAGATAATCCTGCGACAGGTTCTTGTATCCCTTCAAGGCGTCGTCAGAGCGGCCACTGTTCAGCAAGAAGTCCAACAGTGTGAGTATAGGAGAAGTCAGCAAATGGGCGTCACTCAAAGTTACGCCCAAATCGCCGTGGAACTTCTCCAGAAAGAGGGCGAACAGTGCCCAGTCCAAATCGGGATTGGCTTTGCTGATGCTAAATTGAAAATACTGCATTGATTACTCCGATAAGGTAAAATATTTTTATTGCTTGGTTCGTCTCAGCGGTTTTTTTTTTGTCGATGTGCGGGTACTGATGAGATGCTCAGAAAATGCAGAAATAATAATAAAAAATAATAACCATAATAAAAAAATTATAATAACAAAACCTCATGACAGTTGGAACGCTGTGCACCATCGCTTTTTTGACGTCGGCTCCTTTAAGGCCAATCTGAACAAATTTCCTCCAGTGTCTCTGTCTGATGCTGGCATTATATTCACCACACACGCACACACGAACAGACGCACACACGAACAGACGCACACACGAACAGACGCACGCACGGACAGGAACACCTTGCGGAGGACAACGGCCATCTGGTCAAGCGTCTCCAACGGCTGGCCGTTTTCAATTTTCTTTTTCGCCAATTCAACCCAGAATTTGAAGACCTTTGTCCTGAGTTTTTCCACCGTACTCGCGTTTTTTCGCTTCGTGGAGTATTTCCCACTGAGCTGGAACACAGAGAAAAGGTGAGCAAAAACTACAAAAAAAAAAACACAGTGCCGGATTCGAACCGGCAACCGCGTGCGTGCTAACCCGTTTGACGAACAGCTCCAGAGCGAACTTTTGCTTGGCAGACAAATCGGCCACAGTCTCGGAAAATAATTTAAACAATTCCAAAGGTTGCATGGCACGCAGTTGTTCGGATTCCTCTTCAGTTAACGCTTCCTCTTCATCCATCTAAACACATTCGCATTTTTTAATGTCCAAAAAAAATAATTATAATCAAAAGGATACCATCTCCTCTTGCTCATTTGCACTCTCTTCGGCGCCTTTTGTCCTTTTCGACGGCGGTTCCGTTTGTTCCGGAACATCAACCTAAAAGTTAAAATCACATATTTTAAAATATAAAAACGCCAAATATAAAATTGCACCACAACAGAACAGTACATATATAAACCCAGCACGCATCTGCCAATAGATTTAAAAGTAAAAAGTACTAGCTTTCTCAAGACTTCAATGCTGAGATTTCCAGAAGCTACTATTACCCGGTAAGTGCAAAAGCATTTCCCACACTTCATAGAAATACAAACTGTAATTTATGCGCGCCATCAACCTTAGTACCTCCTGAATTTCAAACGGGGAAATATCGAATGATTTCTTGAACTTCTCAACCAAATTGGCGTCTCTCGCAGTCCACTCTGCAAACACAGCGTCCACGGCTTTTGGGTACCTAAGCCACAAGAGTGTGTACCATGGAAAACGTAATGTACAAAGTGAAAAACTAAAAAAGGTAAAATTTAAATTGGAACTTCCCTGACCATTTGGCAAAGTTGGCCAGCGTCGGACCGAAGTGGGTCCCCAGAGCCGCGCCGTCAGCGTCGTCCGCTCGCGAATACGCGTCCATGAACACTCTGAATTTTCTTAATAGGTACTTTAATTCATTTTAAAAATTCACGATTATCCACCCAGCAAAAGATCACTCGGTGCGTTTTCTTCTCAAATCCCACCTAAGAACGGCAGTGGAGGCTCGCGTCGTGAACTTGAATTTGACGAGTAATTTCGTCGCGAATTCCCGCAGTTTTGCGGGAAATCGCTGCGTTTGGCACTGCGCCAACGCGGCGGCCAGCAGAGCCGCCCAGAAGGCCGAGGCGTCGGTGGCGGCGTTGACCTTGATCAGGACGTTGAGCAGCGTCACCGCCTCCTCCAACTTCTCCACGAATCGGTCCAGCGATCTCAACAGGGCAGGCAGCAGTTCAGAATGATGAAAAGGTGTGCATGCAGACATAGGAGCTTTGCAACGTGACCCCACGCGAAATGAGAGTGGTTTATAGGGGACGGGGGTCGATTCCCACGCTCTACACCCATCCCCGATACAAAGAACACTTGAAGTCCAAGTTGCGATTAGCAAGTCAACGCATGCCTAATCCTCGACATGCCTGTCCCAACAATGAAGATCCTATCCGCCCTCTCGCATGTTCCCAAGCTCAAAACCTCCAAACAAAAGTTGATTACTGCAGGAATTGTCTTTACGGATCCCAAAGCTACTATAAATTAGTTAGTGTGCAACCAAAAAATGTTTCGCCTCATCTACGTTAACGTTTGCCTCACACAAGTGGTTTTGGTTGTCTTCAGCACAGTCCGAAGTGAACAAAAAGTGGAAGGTACCTCACAGACCGCCCCTGCCCTGAAAAAAAAGGTAGCCGAGATGGCGGGTTGTTTCCAAGAGTACCCCGTAAATCTTCTAATAGTGCCTCCGCTGCAATATTGCCCCCCCCCTCTTCCCTCCAATAGTGCCCCAGGTATTGAAAGGTTGCATGTATGGTGCCCGGAGCACTATTGAGGGTTCACGGTATAAGAAACGTGCTCGAAGCAACAACCAAATTTTAATGACAATTTCGGCTACAATGTTGGCGTTATGGAAACGGGGGGCTCAAAATGAGCCATTTGACGGAGAGATTCATTTGTAGAAAGGTTACACTGTCCCTTGCATAATCATCCATGATTTGCGCTGCTCTACAAGGCTTGTCTGTCCTCCCAAAGCTCTTCCTCCCCTTTTTTCCCCACGGATCCAGCATACAGCACGGGGAGTGCACATACCTGTAACTGGGGGGGGGGGCGCAGAATTTTTCAGCCACCCCCCCAGGCATTTTCCTATGGGGGGGGGGGGGTATTCTATATGGGCCTTTCAAAGGCTTCCTAGAGCTTTGAAAGGCCCCAAACCAACAACAACAACAACAGCATTTTCCCAAGGGATTTTCACTCGGTCTAAAACGATAAAAGTGAGTAAATGTTGGTGTATTTCAGTGCTTTTCAGTGTTATATGAGCATAAAACAGCTGAATAACACTGTTTAGACCCCATTTATACCCATTTGGAACCAAAAAGTACCAATATAACTCAAAAAATGGCCAGCTACCCCCCCCCCTCCCCACTTTTTCCTCCAGATACACCCCCAGAATTCGGCCATTTACTCCCCCCCCCAATCTTCCAGACCCGGGTGCAGGTATGGGAGCGCAGTATGTGATGTACAAAATCAGCATCAAATAGAAAATATTGATTGTTGACCATTCACACCGTATACGAAAGAAAAGGCCAAAAAAATAAAACAATTTACTTTTTGTCCACTTCCAAAGACGCCTGCTTTTGCATGAGGTTGACGATGGCAGAGATACTCAGACTCAGTTGCGATGCGGTGAAGTCCCGTTTCAATCCCTAAAAAAATACAAACACACACTGTACTGAGAGGATCAACAATGAGTACGACTTTACAGAAACAAACATACGAATGTATACGACCAAACACAACATTTTCGCATTACACGTAACACTAGCGCAACGCACGCACGCACGCACGTACGTACGTACGAGGAAGAGCGCCTTGAGCAGCGCCTGGTTGACGGTGCTGGCGAGCGTCGCCACGGTCGCCATCTGCGCCACCACCATCATCACGCAGCAACGGAAGTAGGGCACCTTCGACCTGACAATCGTACAATCGTCGCCCTACGTCATTAATCGTGTGTGTGTGTGTGCGCGCTGGTGTCATACGTGTAACTGAGACGGACTCCCACGCCCCACGGCACAGGGGGCAGAAGTCATACCCGGGGTATGACTATGGTATGATACCCCACAATTATTAAAAATAACACACAAAAATAGACTGAAATAGCGCTGTTTAAACAGTTTATCCAAAAAGTGATCACTTTGGCGCTATCTTGGCGCAAAAAGTTCTCCACTCCAGACATCACGCCCCCTTCCCCAGCCAGCTTGGGTCCAAAGATATACAACCAAACCATCCCCCCCCCAACCCGGTTCCAGGAATGGTCGGTGTACGCATGTGCGTGCGTGCGCCCACCTGAGTCCTTCTCCGACGAAGGGGACGAGCCTGCTGAGTAGGGAGTCGGAGATGTCGGTCGCTCTCTCCATGCAGCCCACGAGCAAGGAAGCGCAGAAGACGAACAGCACGTTCTGCGTCTGCAGCGTCGTCGGGTCCTTCGAGTACAGCTGCAATGACCAAGAAGATAGCAATTAAAAAATTATTGCATTTGCTTGCGAAAATAGCATGAACTAAGATGAGCGTTGTAAACTTCTCGAGCCCTGGAGCGAGTGCATTTTTCTAACTTGTCGACTAATATTCAAAAAAGTCCAACTGATTATTTGTTTAAGTTTTTCGTGCCCTTAATCTCCCTCTCTAGATTTAACCGACAACAATATCTACCGAGGCGCAAAGTACCCTCGCCTTTTTCGGCAACTAGTAAAAAACAGCGCTCGTAAACAGTGATAAATTTAGAAATAACCGAACCTCCACCACCGTTCGAACCCTATCTTCCACGGCTGACACGAAATTGAGGTCGGCCAACGCGTGGTTGACGAGGAACTGGCGCGAGATTGAAATTCTCTCCTTTTGCGCCGCTTTGAGAAATTCGAAAAATCTTCCATTTTCTTCGGCAGCCGAGAAGTCCAAATCCAAGACCGCGAGAGCGCGCGCGAACGTGTTCGTGTCGTGGTAGGGCAGGGCGCAGAACAAGAGGTCGCGCGCGTTGAAGAGGTGCACTTGGAAACTGAAATTGAACTTTGAATTGAAATTGAAAGTTAAATGCGCACGCACGACGCAAGAGCACAGCCACGCACGCACGCACGCAGGCACGCACGCACACACGTCCGCACGCAAGCACACACGCACGCACGGAAACGGACCGAAACAGGAGCCACTCGACGGCCTTGTGAGTGGGACTGAGCAGAAAGTAAGGCGTCGCGAGGATGAAGAACCTCCTCAGCTGCGCGTCCAACTGCTCGTTCTGTCCGCGATCGACGAGTGTACGATCGAAATCGACGCATTTCTCAGAGAACAGAGCCTCTCTCACGCTCTCGAACGCCTTGTTCAGGCCGCACAGCTCCTCGAAGCCCGACAGACCTGAAGAGACGACGACAACTGCCTAAGGTTCAACACCTAAGGCAGACGGAAGGAACCGCGGCGGACGGACCTAGCGAGAAGAGGGCCTCAGGCTCGAAGCTGGCGGCGTCCTTGGGGTCGAAGAGGAGGGAGACGCGGCGTTTGCGATCGGTGGCGCCGATGCCCGCAGTCACCGCCTTCTGAGCCGCCGCCTTCGACAGACGCCCCAACTGCGCCTCCAGCGACGTCGACATCCTTGTGAGAAAATCAATACGGCAATCTACAAAACCTGCAGCCTACACAACTTGCACAACCATGCCTAAGCGTAAGCAAAAGCCTAAATGCAAGCCTACATGTAAACCTAAGAAGCCTAACCTAAGCGGCTAAGCCTATCTAAGCCTAAGTCTAAGTCCAAATTGTGTAGGTGGTGTAGGTTGTGCAAGTTGTAAGTAAAGTGCCGAATAGACAAAATATGCAACCATATGCAACCAGATTCAAATATGCAACCAAACATTTCGGTGCCTAGCCTAAACCTGAGCCTGAGCCTAAGTAAAAGCCTAAGCCTAAGTAAAAGCCTTGCCTAAGCCGATATGTTTGGCTGCATATGGTTTCATAGTTGCATATGGTTGCATATTTTGAAAAGTGCCCGAAAATACAGGCTTTATGCCGTTTGGGCTATCACTATTATCTATTTGGGCTACCACCTATGTATTATTTAGACGGGACGGTACGTGCCCAACGATCCCATACTAAAAATCGATTCCATAAACGTCTTACTGTCGTGCAGTCGTACTGTCGTACAGTCCCGAATATCCAACCTGATTTTTCCCATAAAATGTTTGTACCTGATCATGTACAATACAACTATCGTTGTCCGAGTGCTCTATCGGTATCCACAGGCAGCGTGGCGTCTTTGCGTTACGTGATTTATTGCAGACGTGTTGGTGTTGCTTGACCTCAAGCATCTGCTGTTGGAAGCGAACCTGCTGCTGCGGTTCCTTCAGAGTCCCCAGAGAAACTGTGCTCGTTAATGAAGATCGGCTGCCGCAACGCAGGCTGACGGCTGCTGACATCCACCACTACCTGTCTTTTCTTTTGCAGAGGAGAAGGAGGGGGAGACGCCTTTTGCTAGTAGCCACTGGTGTGGTTGTGCGACCAAATCTGTGCACTGGGAGAAAACAGCGAGTGGCTTGACGACTGCAGATGTCGACACCATCGTCACTCTACAGCAGGGTCAACCAACCGTAATTCTCGATGTCATCGAGCCTGTCGGAGTTGACGACGCCCTGAAGGTGTGGAAAGTCCAGTCCTTTCGTGACGATGAGGACGCCCTTCTTAGCCGACTTGAACTTGTCTTTCGCTTTGTGCCACTCTTCCGGATCTGAAAGCAAAAAATGAAGAGGTGCAGCAGTCAAACCGAGCGCAGGGCACAACGCGCCTTTGCCGCCGAGGCAGTTGAGCAGTAGGTACTCGTTCGGGTATCTTTCCGACGTAGTCCTTCTTCCCGGCTAAGTCGAGCAGAGACTGGTCTGGAGGCAGTGGAGCAACTTTTAAAACGATCACCTCGTTGCGACAGTACTCGAGGGTCCTGACGGCCTAACGACCGTTGAAGCAGTTGTTGATGACGACGGAGTGGACTTGGCGAAGTTCTGGATCTTCTTGGCCATGGTGTGGCTGAGCAGAGGAGCTTATGGTGCTGCTCGTCTAAAAATAAGAAGGTGGTGGTCGCGTTCCAACTCGAAGCCCAGGTCTGTGAAGGCGGTCCGTCCAGCCATAGCCAGGTAGCGAGGTGGTAAATAAAATACCTAAGTTCAGCATCTTTCTCTCCGGCATGTCCATGAGGCGCCCCGCGTCGCTATCCCTGTGTACACTGCATACGCCCCTCGACATCGCGTCGTTCTCGTCGCCACGCCGCTCTCTCAACCATCTACCATCCGAAATGAGAGTGTGGCGCGCTCACTTGCGCACCTGCTTCTTCTGAGGGGCATGCATACCTGTAACCGGGAATTGGACCTGGGGGGGAGGGTTCGGGCACTTTCTGGGGGGGGGGTGGTGGGTGGGGTGAAAATCTGGAGGAAGGGGGGGGGGGTCTGGGCAGAAAAAAATAGGCAATTTTTGGTCTATTTTTAGTCAAAAATACACTGTAAAAACCTGAAAATAGGTACTTCTTAGTCAAAATACACTGTAAATAACGCAAAATAGACACTTTTGGGTCGATTCTTGCTCAAAAACACTGTACAAAACGCACTTATTTTGCATTATAGTATGTAGTAGACAGTTTCCAAAAAGTCTGGGGGGGGTCTGGGTGGGGGTTCAGGACAACCTGGGGGGGAGGGTTGGGGAGGGTGTGGGTAGGGTCAAACTCAGCACCTGGGGGGGAGGGAAACCCCCCCCCCCCCAAAACCCACCCCAGTTACAGGTATGGGGGCATGCCACCGGTGCAAAGCGCCGTCCTCATCAGCGGGGAACGATTCAGACCGACACGACACGGCGGGTCATGTCCGGACAGCCTGGCGAAGTCGACTGCCTGCAGCGCCCGCCATTCTGACCTTCGGCAGCATACAACATTGCTGTGCCGTTCTTGGCGATGCGCTCCAGAGACTTATCCTCCATCTCTACTGTCTGCTGCGCTTATGATAAGCGGGCCGCCATCTCTGCTCCTGGCGCGCCTTCTCCGCATTGAAATTGGAGATGGCGGTGAGGCGTGGCAGTAAATCGTACGTAGGACATTTATAGAATCGTTTAATCCATTATTGGATCGTGGCGCACATATCGTACCGTCTGAATTACAGTGATAGCCCAAATAGCATGAAGCGTTCCGTTTCATTTCCGTTTGTTGCTTAACGAGGAAAGACATTTGTATAGACTCGAGTCACTCGACGCGACGCGACGGTAATGACTTCGTTCACCGGGCCCATCTGGGACGAGATATCTCTGAACTTTTCTTGGACCGACGTTTGTACATGTCGATTGGTTTCTCGAGAATTGGCCAGTCACTTTAGCATTGGTTAATACAGCGTTTTTTATTGGAACAAAAACAGATTAGTATTTTTGGAGTTATATTTTTAGGACGGCTCTGGTTGCCTATTAAAAGCGTTACTGTTGGGTTCACGGAGGACGATCCCCTTTCAGTTGATTCTGCGTTTTTTTCAAGGTGTGAACATGTGAAATCGGTTGAATTGAGCATTGAGTCTACCGTAAACCCTATAATTAGCCTCACCCCATAATTAGCCCCCTACAATTGCACACCCCTCACCATAGGCCTTTGAGTTTTTTACACCCCCCCCCCCACCCTCCCCCGCCTATAATTAGCCTCCTCCTAAAATGGGCCACCATCTAAAAGGCACATTTTTCAGTTTTCGTGTGCATCTGTGGTCGCGTCTGTGTCTGTATGTACGTGTACGTGCATGTGTAGGTGAGAGTGTACGGACGTGTGTGCTTTGTATTTTTACCCTCAAAGACTCCTCCAATCGCTTAGCAACAACAAAGCTCCCCACACATCGACCCGTACAGTTTATTTGAACCGTCCATGATTGCCCCCCCCCCCTATAATTACGCCCTCTCGTACAATCCGAAAGGTGGTATCTATTTACGGCAATTTTAGGGCATTCTGCTGTCAGGAACAATGATGGCATTTGCAGAGCAATCGAGAAAGTTGTGGTAAGCAGCAAGTTGGCAACTTTTCAGTGTTCGATGACCATAAAGCAGCAAAATAGCACCTTATCCAAAAAATACTTAATTAGGTAAAAAATATTCTCAGCTGCCCCCCCCCCCACTTGTTGCTCGACAGACACCCCCCCCTCACTCGGCCGCTTGACCTGAACTGTTGATCACATCACAATTACATTTTCCTTCCAGAACTGCACAGTTGAGCTGTGGACAACTCGAGGCGAGTGTGTCAAGCTCAAAAGGTTGTGGGTTGAACAGTTGTGTGTCCCAGTGGAAACTGTGTCAAACAATGACAGAGTCACTAGTATGCTTGACAATGTCATCTGTCAGCTAAATCTACAGAAAGCGGGTTTGGTGTCAGACTTTGGTTTGCTTTCTTCTTCTTTTCTTCTTTTCTCGGGCCGGCTCTGACGGCGACGACAGAGGCCGCCGACGCCGGAGCAGAGAGCGTCCGCGCTTGGGCGCTATATACTCTCTAACAGCCGTAAACAGAAATGGTTCCACCCCACAGGAGGAGGTACGAGACCTGCCGTTGGGTGGTGTTCGGAGCAGGCTGGCCTTTAGGACCACCTGGTAGGGAAATTGCCGTTCAACAGAAACGGCTTAACAGGAGTGACGCGCCGTCCGGCGGTTTAAATTGACTAGGTGGCTAGGCTGGACTAGTACCTAGTGTTAGGTATTTGATCAGGCATCCCACGGCTAGGGCGGTGGTGAAGGCGACCAGGGCGTCCTCTACTGAAGCTCCAGCGGCAACGGCCTCAGGCCAAGGCGTCCGCGGGCCCAAGCGGAGACCACCAGGCCACCTCCATCACGACCTCTCCAGTGGACCTTCTCTCTACTGGAGGCTCAAACGAGTAGAAGCAAGACCTTGCGGTCTGACACGTATTCCCGAGGAACGCGCTGCTGAGTCAGTACGTACTCTGAGAGCAGGACGCAGGGGTCTAGGACCTCACGCAGTAGACTAGACGCACTACGGACCGGGTCACCATCAAACCTGTTCCGCGGCACTGTCCTCGGGGCAAGGCCCCTGCCCACATGGACCTGTTAAACAGGAAGCATAGTAGCTTTATAGGAGCTCGATGAAGAGCGATAGGTGTGTGTGCGCCGTTAGGGGCTAGCCCCCTCCCGCCGTGGCAATTTTGAGCCCACGGTCCAGCAGCCAGATCGGTAGCTGGCTCCGCTTGCCTGGAGGCCAGGCGCACAGGGAGGGTTTGGTTTGCTTCTGTTGGACAATATAGGCTGCCACTCAACACATGGTTTGTACTCCATGCAAGAATTTCGCAAAGACGTTCTAACAAAGCGGTTGCTAGACCTGATGATGGCAGTGTGCTGCCGACCTGAGCCACTGCAAACAGTCAAGATCTATGTGGACTATATGAAGCATGATTCGTGCCAGTTGCAGTCACAGCTACTGAATGAAGTGCAGCGACACACTTTCCCAGCCAAGGCTATTGCACTTTGCAAGACTGCTCTTGATTTTGAAGCGAATTGCCCTGCGCCGGTTGTGCCAATCTCGGGACAGCAAATTCAACTGTCAACGCTTGTGGAACTGCACATGCCTTTCTGTAGTGTTGGTTGTTCCCTGGAAACTTTTGTAATGCTCTCAGAGCTCTTTGGTATGACCTTGAAACGCCTTTGTGTGCGCCGAATGGTCTTTGGGTTCCCATCATCACAAGTCCATCAAATTTACATGCCGGCTCTTGACAGACTTTTTGTGGTTGAGCGTATACGTTTTCTCGATTTAAGTGAAGAAGAGTTTGTCTGGCCAGCAGTGGCCAGAGAGCCAGAGAGCCATGACTTGGAGGCCTTTTCAGTTTTGAGCCAGTTGGCTCCAAACTTGACCAACTTAGTAGTTACTGATACCAGTCTACAAAGCAATGCTTTGTCTATCATGCAGCAGCTGCTGCGACATCTGTCACTTTTCTACAGCAGCACAGTTCCTCTGGCTGTAGAGGCCATTGTTGATTGGCCTTTCAGCAGATCAACACTGCAGGTGATTTATTTAGGCTGGATTTAGGCTGTTCAATGGATTGAGTCAAAAAGTTTAGGTGTCTTCAAATGTGAGTTCCATGGTTAATGGAAACTGCCAAGTATTGTCTGCCAACATGGCTTCAGAAATCTTTTGGTCTCCATGGCTCATCAAGGGCATGCAACTCAGTCATTGTGACATAGCATTCTCTAAAGTTGGCAATAGGCCATCAGTAGAAGATATACTGGCCATAGCTTATGCTCCAGAAGTATGAGAGCATGCGCCTTCACTATACATGTAACTGGGGGGTGGGGGTTGCCCACCCCCAGTCAGAAGTTTACCCCTACCCAGCCCCCCCCCCCCAGAATTTTTTCTGAAGTTTCCAACTTGTCTACAATCAAAAGTAGTGTATTTTTCGTCTTTTTCAGTGTTTTTGTCCATAAAACAGCTAAATACCGCTATTTATAGCCTATTTTAACCCCTTTTTGACCAAAAAGTGCTTATTTTTAGACACTATTCAGGTACACTTTTTTTCTGACACCCCCTCCCTCTTCAGATCTGCTTACCCTCCCCCCACCCTCCAGAATGGTCTCCGACCCTCCTCCCCCCCCCCCCCACTTCAATAACCCCGTTACATGCATGATCTTCACTGCACTTTCTTTGCTTTGCGATTTATAAAGGGTGTTTTTTTTTTAAACTGCCCAACTTATTTTTTGAATAACTTTCTATTCCCTGATCCGATCACCGTGAAATTTGAACCAAAGACGCCCAAGACTTTAGGGTTTTGTCTAGAATAGGAATTTTCGAAATAGGATTTGTATCCATGAAGTAATGGTCATTCGAACTCGAGGTCCAAATTTCCCCATTTTGACTGGGGGCTCTCACGCTCTCACATGCTTCTCTTCTTGGCCAATCTGCTAAACGCTTGGGGATGTGTGCAAAATTGAGCTGCCTACAAGATGGCATTAACCTTTTCGAGCCAGTTTTTATGCGTGCAAAGTTGCAGATCAAAACACTGAAAATCAAATTTTCTCCACAACACTCTAAAAAATTAAAGGTTGTTAGATTCTGTAAAACATGGGTGGCTTAGAACCGCCTCAGCTTACTCATTCGATTGACAGTACATTCTGTGCAATCGTTGTTTTTCGGATGTTCATTTCACACTTTAAAGAAAGCATTTTGGTGACAAAAGGCTCAGCCATGCGTGATTTAGCATCACATTTGAATTTGTCCAGTTATACTGCCAATTCCAAAACTGGCTTAAAAAGGTTAATGCCATCTTGTAGGCAGCTCAATTTCGCACACATCCCCAAGCTTTTAGCAGATTGGCCAAGAAGAGGAGCATGTGAGAGCGTGAGAGCCCCCAGTCAAAATGAGGAAATTTGGACCTCGCATTCAAGCGACCATTACTTCATGGATGCAAATCCGATTTCGAAAATTCCTTTTCTAGACAAAACCCTAAAGTCTTGGGCGTCTTTGGTTCAAATTTCACGGTGATCGGATAAGGGAATAGAAAGTTATTCAAAAAATAAATTGTGCAGTTTAAAAAAAACACCCTATATTTCTTAGAAACATGCACAGCTTTTCCAGCTTAGTGATCAGTCTCGTTTATAAGCAAGACTGCGACTTTTATCTTGCCTTGCCTTTGCCATTGCATGTAGCTGATTCGCGTTATTAGAATCGTAGAATCTGCTCAGTCGATGTGGTGACCTTTAATCATACACCCTCTTAGAGCTTGAATAAAACGATTAGCCCCCAGGGGGTAATTATAGGGTATGTGGCGTAAACGGCACCTTGAGGTAAATGTGTTCCCTAAACATGCATCTATAATGATACTGTAAATCAATTTAATTTGGGACACAGAGGGCGTATCTCGACAGGATTTGAGACCACAGTACGCGCGCCCCATAACATTGACTGAGAATCTAGATTGCCTGCAAGCGCTCATGCTGCATGCCACATCACGGCGGCCCAGTGGGTGGCGTTCAATTGCGTCTAGTCTCGCGTAATATAAAATTCAAAGTTGTGCAAAATCTTGAAGCCAACCAGAACGACCTTCTGCGCACCTGAAAAGTTTTTCCGATAATTAACAGATTAACATTCAACGTAGCTAAGTCCCGTAATGCTAATCGTGTTGTCGTTGACAAATGCGTTTACATACAACACCAATAAATCACTTCTCTACAACACGTTTTAATTGGGACCAATTAAATTTGGGACACTGAGGTTCTGTCCCCCAACTCCCAATTATCCGAAAATAAATTGCGTCCCAAAATTTCATGATTTATAGTACTGTATCTGTTACGAGGGGTTTCGCATCGAATGCAGACATACCTGTAACTGGGTCTGGAAGAGTGGGGGGGGGAGTAAATGGCCAAATTCTGGGGGGGGGGGGTGTCTGGAGCAAAAAGTGGGGGGGGGGTAGCCGGCCATTTTTTGAGTTATACTGCTACTGTTTGGTCAAGAATGGGTATAAATAGGGTCTAAACAGTGTTATTTAGCTGTTTTATGGTCATATAACACTGAAAAGCACTGAAATACACTAACATTTACTCACTTTTATCGTTTTAGACTGAGTGAAAATCCCTTGGGAAAATTCTGGGGGGGGAGGGTTGGGGGGAGTTGGGTGGGTGTTGGAAAAATAGTGCGGTGCCCCCAAACCCCCCCCCCCCAGTTACAGGTATGAATGCAGAGCAGACGAAACAGAACAGCAAAGCTACCGTGAACCCTATAATTATTCATTATGCTGCGCACATACATACGTCAGTACACTCTTAACACACTCTCCACGGTCTCTCATACACATGCATGTACATACATACATACACACACACATACGCAACCATACAATACACCCAGACGTGCAAAAATTTGATTTTCAGACGGGGCCAAAGTTGTCTTGGGGTGTATGATTATAGGGGGCTAAATATGAGGAGGGGGGGGCTAAATGATAAGGTTTACTGTACACATGGCTAACCGATGAACAAGAGCTCGATGGAGCTGGTCGCAGAGGCGCTGGAAGCGGCACAGCTTGTGGAGACAGCTGCTGCAGGACGCGTCCTCGTGTTGCAATTTGACGTGAAGCGAGAAGCTCCGCACTGCGCCACTTATGAGGCGGTCGCAAATGGCGACCATCGAGTCGAACTCAGTCGGCGGAGGTCTGTGTGGATGTCGATACAGAAAGACTGAGGAACGAATCGTCACGTACGACTATTACGAGTTGCCGCTCGCTGCTTAGTTATAGTAAACACGCTGCAAAAGGAAGCCCGAGTGTGTGCAGTGAGCATTGGAATATAATGCGGTACGTTTGTGAGCCCGGTCAAAGTTTTGTTGCGCGTTCTTGGTGTCTCCTAGCGTACCTAGCGACGCCACTTCAGGCCAGCGAATCAAATTTTCACTGACAGCAATCACGTACAGTATCGATTGTAATATCTGACGTTTCAAAAGGCGTGCAACCATGGAACAGTCCGGTAATGAAAATAGTCTTCTAGAGTAGCCCCATTGTCACGAGAGTCCACCAGCCTGTCTCGGCTGGTGATTCTCCGCACTTGTCGATATGGACTGCCCTACATGTAAGTGTGCTGCCACGGCGTTGTAGGCAGTCCAGGCTTTACGTGAACCAGAGCCTCGGGCTCTTCCGACTCCTTGGGCAGACGCCAACATTTTAAGCCAACTCCTTCCACTCCACGGAAACAGCAACATATGTAAAGAATTTTTGCTACCGTTTGTTTGGGCGCGTGCGTGCGTGCGTGTGCATCTACTGTGGCACGTCGTCGTAACAGGAGCATGGAAGTATGGAACGCAGCGAGGCCAATCAACGCGTGTAGCCACAAGTATGGCCGCGTTACACAGCTGTGAAGGCAGCCAGGCGGCACCGGTCTAGACGCACTAGAGTCGTCTTCGTTGACGCTACAACAACAACTCGAGTATCTAGACCGCAGTGCAGCGCCGTCCAAGGTTCTTTGGCTGTTGATGCAATTGTTTTCACTTTGGGTATGAGCACGCTTTTCTGTATACTCTGGGAGAATGTACAGCTTGCAGAGTCACGATAATCAGTGCTAAGCATCTGTTTTATATCTCCACCCCAGTTAGTCGACTTTAAAAGTATTATGTATATGTAGTATGTAGAAGGTCGCGGCAAAGCACCTTGGACCATCCGTACTGGAGCGCTCAGACAACGAAATCAAAGCATGTCCGACGTCGACGCACAAGCCATGGCCAACGCTGACACGTTTTGCGACACGGACGTCAAGACGGACACGCTCGTGCAGGCGCTGAAGGAGCAGTGCGCGCCCAAGGGCACCGAGCCCCACCTGACGGGATTCAGCGTCACAACCCTCGCCTTTGGCCAGGAATGCCTCTCGACTATTGGAGCGCTGAAAATGAACTGGACCGGCGAGGGAGCGGACGACATGCCTCGCTCGGTTGTTGTCAAGGTTTGTGAAGCAAAGCGATATTCATTCAAAATATACAGTAAACCCTTCATAATGAGACCTCCCATTACAATTAGCCCCTTTACTGGCAGCCCCTTCCTACGGCTCGAAGCAGAGCTACTTGTACATACAATCTGGCTGAACAACAAACAAAATACCGCAAACAAACTGGCAGTGCTGCAAATATGTTCAGGTGCCAAAATCCCAGTCCCTAGATCGGACTTTCGTCGAAGAAGAGAAGTGCGTGGGAGATATGGTCAAGAAGATGACGGACGCGGACAAGAAGGCCGCTGGCGAAGCGTTGGCCAACGCGGTTCCGATAAACCACTTGTATGAATCATTTCTATTTAAAATTAACAAAAATATTTTGAGAGCAAACGTAAATTTCAGACGCGAGCTCGAAAGCTACCGACTGCTGGCAGCCGAGCAGCCGACACTCGCACCACTGCCGTACTTATACTATGGGACGGAGGTAAAATTGAAAAAAAGTTGTTTGTTTTAAATTTTCTATTACAATTGTTTTCAGTTCGGCAAACATCAAACCGGTTTTCTCATAACCGCAGATCAGACTGAGTGCGGCGTGAAGTTGCCCAACCATGGCACACTGACGCTCGAACAGGTGTGATTTTGTTTTGTCAGCATAAAGAAGTGATTAAACAGTAAATAGTTTTAAATGTATTAAAATACAAACACGTTTAATAGTGTTGCAGCGTTTTAGATTGAATCAGTAGTCGACGCCATCGCAAAGTACCAGGCAGTCGGGTTGAAACAAGACACTGAACTGTGGAAAATGCCGTTTGACAATGATGATTCATTCAAGGTTTTCAACTTTCGAATTGGCACATTCAAAAAGTGACTACAAAAGAAAGAGTTTTCAGACAACAGCGCAGTCTCTGACGAACTCATTTCTTCAAACGATCGGCTTCCACTGCACACAGAGGCCCGACCTATTTACTGAGCGGCTGATTTCGGAGGTTTTGCTGCATTTTACAGGTGTTTTAACTTTACAGGTGCTCATTATAAGTATTAGTTGATTAGACCTACTTCGCCTTTGGCTCTTCTTTCGCCCAAGAGGCGTCAATCAATTACTGTGATAGACACAACTTTCCCAAGGTGTTCTGCCACAGCGATGTTGCGCTGCACAACTTGATTTTCGAAAAGGTGCGGAGTTCTAGCTTATGTAATTCTTTTTTAGTATTTAGTACCTCAAAAATTCGCTTCATTTTTGAGGACATTGACAGCGAGGCTGCAACGAGCAAGCTGATTGGCATCGTGGATTGGCAGGGCGCGCGCATGGGCGTCATGGTGGAAGACCTGGGTGCGTCCCTTCTTTTTCCTCACGGGCCAACTGACGTGTCGGCACTTGATGATGTATCAATATGATAAAAGACATTTCCTTCCCCACAAACAATGTAGTGTGTACATGATACACACACAGCTTCTCCACACGCTCTAACAGGCAAACGTGTACGCTGAATTAACCGAAGTGAATAGATTGTGTTGGTCAGAAAAGACCAGCCACATGAAATTCAAAGGTCAGTGTGCTCATGTCCAGCCATCTGCTTCTTGTAGCATACCGGTAGCTGTAGTGTTCACACATCGAAGTAACTAGACACTGTAACCCACTATTCCAGCGCGTCTGCTTGTGAGTGGCTTGGATCCAGAATTCCGGCGGGAAAGCACGTTCAAACTGCTCAAGTATTACCACGAAAAGCTGACCGAGCACCTGGGAGACGATGAACCGATCCCGTTCACACTGGAGGATGTCCTCAGAGCCTATGACGTGCAGTTGCCTCTTGCGACGGTCGGTGAGAAGGAGTTTTGATCAATTCTTGAATAACTTTCGTTCGTCGCCTAGATTCAATTATCATAATCGATAAAACATCGTCGTCTTCTACGTAATGCACTAGATTTGCACAAATTACCTGTTGCTCCTCTTTGACTGATTGTGTACACAGTTGGCTTAGTGAGAACACTTCAGTTTACATACTCTCATTTTACTCTTAGTTCTACTCAATGGCTGAACAGCTCGTCAAAACCGGTTCCAGGCGGTGTTCGTGTTCACGCTGCCGTTCCTCGTGGCCGGCGCGGACGCGGAGGCGGCGAAGTCGCTCCTCTTCGAGCGAGGACGCGCGGCGCTCGAGGACGCGGCCGCCGTCCGAGCCCGTCTGCCCGACTACATCCAGAAACTCATCGAAGAACACGCCAAAGAGGCTGCCAAGGTCGCCGGAAAGAGCAAGACAGCCAGCAACTGAGGAGGAGGATGGTCAAAATCAAGCCAACGTGTGACACTAGAAGAGATTTGTAGATTTAGAAATAAATTAAATCGATAGTACTATAGGTACCTATAAATATAAATATTATGCTGTCAAAAATCGAAAAACGCGGTGATTCTTACCTATCAAAAAATGATTCGACGCGCAATTGAAAAGCGTAACAATAATCTGACAGTTCTCGGATTGCGAACAACGTGTAACGTCGGAGCGTTTTATATGGAGGAGATACACTTATGGTGTGTAGCGGCAACTTTGGAAAAACCTTTTAGGTGGTGTGCACCGTTCCAGGGTGGCACAGGGACGGGACTTTTTCGGGCGTGCAGGAGCGGAAATAAAGAGAAGTAGAAAATAGGGAAATAAGGAATAGAAAGATTGTTCGCATAAAACTGCTTCTAGATGGTCGAAAAGCACAAAATTTTTGCCTGCGGCGCCGTCTTTTTTATATTTTTGTAGTTCATATACGGACGATAAATTTCGTGATGGTCTGTCCGTTCGTCCGTTCGCTCGCTCGTTACCGACAGACAATTTTATATACAACGTGAGAGCTGGTGGAAACATGAGACACTGTGCGTCTGCGTACTCCGTAGTCGCCCCGCCCCGCAGTTGTTTGGTCTTCTGCGATGTGGAGCCGCTTGGAAGATGGCCGCCGGCTCGTCGATGAACCGATCAGCGACGACCGTATCTACGAAAACGA
The DNA here is from genome assembly GCA_030248085.1 of Paralinhomoeus sp. GSCO2_6. Classification (NCBI taxonomy): domain Eukaryota; kingdom Metazoa; phylum Nematoda; class Chromadorea; order Monhysterida; family Linhomoeidae; genus Paralinhomoeus; species Paralinhomoeus sp. GSCO2_6. The sequence continues at coordinate 26,270 of JASAMY010002249.1, read as the reverse complement.
CTCAGCTCATTCGGCGGCTGGCAGCTCTGCGCTTGGAAAGTTGTATAGTTTTTCATTGCAACAATTCAGTGTGCTGATGGCCAGCGCACAAACATTAGACTGCAAGCGGGAGTGTCACTAGCGAGGGACGCTTCTCGCAGCTGTCGGGAGGGCACAAACTTTACCTGTGGATCGCCGCGGGTGCAGCAGCACTTCTGCTGATCCTAGTTCTGGTACTGCTTTTGTCCACAGGGTCGTCAGAAGACAGCAATCAATGTAAGTGCTATGTAGGTAGTATTCGGTTCATTGATTTCGTGACTTCCGGTTGCAGCTGTGGACAACACTTGCGTCGTGCAGCCCTGCTGTCCCATGGGCAAGTACGGCGCGAAATGCGACAAAAGTTTGTATAATATTTGGGACATCACCAACGTGGGGTGATCAACCACTGCCATTCAGCTTGCCACTCGACGCGACACAATCGGTGTCTGACGATCAAGCACCTTGTCGAGTCCGACCGCAACTACCTCTCGGCTCAAGCGGCCTGCGAGCGAGGTTGCGTGCGACACTTGTGCCGCAAGGCTGCAGTAACCATGTATAAGCTCAGTGGATGACAATAGTACTAGTGAGTTGGAAACACGTCCGTAGTGTGCGCGCACTATGGTATACCGATACCGTGAATTCTCCTCTTCTCCAACCTCTCCACTAGTGCCCACTAGAAGGTTGAAGTAATAGCGCCCCCCCCCCCTCCAATAGTACCCCGAGGGCTATAAGTATCTTATCTTACATACCTAACACATGGACAAAGTTATGCAGACAGCAATAGCCATGTTTTTGCGGTGTGTACTAAGTTACACCCATTAATTAAAAGTTGAACTGAGGGAAATCGAACAGTGCAGCAGAACTGCAGTTTTCTAAGGCAGAGTGAATTGCCGATTCGGAAAATTTCAGACGAGGGTGTGCTGGTGGTGGCGCTGAGTCGACGTGAAGCGGAGGACGTTTACAACCACACGGTTGCTGGTGAGCCGCGCAGTCGGTTTAACGGCGCCTTCATCGGTCTCGTGCAGTCCAATCCGCATCCCTCTACCTTTCCCGACATGCGCATCGACCAGGGCTGGCGCTGGCAAGTGCCCGGAACTGGTGGGACCGTCTAGATCCAAGCAAGAGTCTGCGAACAGCGCCAGCGCAACGGCGCAGGTTCCTGGTCTGCACCGGGCCTCAACTGGATAAAAGGAGAGCCTAACGATCAATACGGTCCGACGCGAATCACTGACGAGGGCAAACAGGATTTCGGTGTCATATCAAAGGTCCATCTGGGACGAGTGGACGACTGCGCCTTCGACTGCGATACGGCCCACTCAGTCGTCTGTTTGCACAGTGGGCAGAGTCACGTACATGCACATGTACAACTATACATCTCTGATCAATGGGGTGCGCTGCGCATCCAATATGATCTAGGTGTCGGGTGGGGGCACCAATATACCGGATCTGCGCCAACGGACTCATGTGTAGTGGAGGGAGTGGGGGAAAGATTGCGTGCAGTGGGCAGCCTCCGCGGGCATCCAACTCCCCTCCAACCAGCCCACCCCCCGCCAACCCCAATCAGTCAATGAATGCTGGTGTGTCAATGAACTGTCAAAATCAATGAACAGTAAGTGTTGGTTCACGCGTGTGTGCTTCGCCTTCTACCGCCTGTACGTATCATGAGCTGAATTGTATTCGAGCGTAGTGGGCAAGTTTTCACGAGCGGTTGTTGCAGACACGTCGTACGCGCCCATGGAGCTGGTGGCGCGCGACCAGCGGCTGGTGCATCCGGTGGTCGAGATCTACCTGGACGTGTCGACGACGGCGGAGTGCGAGCGGCGGTGTCAGCGCCTCGCCGTCTGCCTCTCCTTTAGCTACGGGCCGTCGACGGCGCGCTGCTACCTCCATCAACTCTCCTACAACGAGCCACTCTGGATCGAGACACGCATCGACTACGGCTTCCTCGTCTACGATCGCAAACTGCTGCTCTAAACCTTGCCGTATTGGTTTTGGTGAAACGAGTTCGCTATCGAAAAGAAATTTGGCCGTAATAACAAGCTCGCTTTAAAAAGCACGCTAAAAGCTGTTGGCACGCTTGCTTGCGTACACTGTCGACGTCGACTCGGTGGATAGCGGCTTCGTTCTGCAGCCACTGCTGAGCCCGATCGTCGCAGTGCCTCGGCAGTGGACGGTGACGGAGCTGCATCCCCGGCTCGCGGTCATCTCCACCTGACGCGCTTCGAGCGAATCGCCGTCACCTACATCACATTCACAGACAGACGCAGAGCCCTCGCGTGCCGGCGCGGTGTCAGCGCTTCTGAGAAAACGAAGTAAGAAGTTCTGACTCTGGCGCGCGGCGGTCTGAGACAATGAATTTTTGAGGCAAAATGTATGCGGCGCCGTTGCGTCAAAGCACGCAGAACCGTTGTAGCCCGATACAGAAATCAAGCAATACTGTATGGACCTCAAGTCAGGTCTATCGTCGGCTCGTGTTCTGCTGGGCGCACAGCGTGTTGTTGTGTTGCAATCATTGAAAGGCGGCATGAACCGTGCAGTTTTGCTACGTCGAGCAGCGGTTCTCAAACACCAACCACAGTGGGGGGTCGCTCGCGCCGAGAACGTTCGTTCTGACAAACGTCAACCAAAATGCACTAGCGCCGCTCGTACACTGTCGACTCCGCCCTCGAAGCTGTAGCTTAGGCTAAGGCCTTGCTTAGGCTTAGGTTACACCTTACTTAGGATTAGGCCTCGTTTCGGCTTTCTCAGGCGGCTAACACAACCTTCTCATCCTTCCTTCCTCCTCCTTTCGGCTGATGCCAAAATGGTGGTATGCGTGCACCGGTGTCGAATAGGATGTGGATGTGGATGTGAAATCGGATGTGGATGCATCAATTGATTTTTGCCACTTTTCAGTTCTCGTCGTTCTTCCGGTGTGTAGTCATGTGTGTGTACTACTACGTGTACACGTGTGTACACATGTCCTGATGGACGAATTTCCTTGTTCTGGACGCTGGAAAAGTCCCAACGTTTGCTAACGATTGTACAAACAGTATGAGATCAAGAAAAATCGGATCAGATCATGAGTTCATTAAAATCGAGCAAAACATTAAACAGATGTCACAACTTCAAAATGCCCGCCAGAATTGCGCAGATATACTGACGGGCGAGATTTCAGTTCGGCGGGCGGCGCGTCGCACCTGCCGTAGCCCCCTGGGACGTAGACAGCCCAGCCGTTGTCAACTCCATCCGTTCTGTAGACGAAGAGGTTGACGTCGAGCCAGTTGGCGACGGCCCAGCACTCGAACTCAATCGCCCAGGAGCCAAGTTTACGGAGGTCGCCACGTTGAACAGTGACGCTCTTGCCGTTTTCGACGACGACGTCCCAGCGGTTTTCCAAGTAGTCTTCTGCCGAGGAAAACTTGGCGGCGGAGTCGCGCAGGCCCGGCCAGTTCTGCAGAATAAACTCGCACAGCTCGCGACGGACTATCGCATGATATTGCTCGCTGCCAGACAGAAAAAAGCAGACAGAGCAAGCAGTCGCCGCCGCCGCCCGTTGCGCGGCAGATCGGCGGCTTTTTGCTCCCAAAGATGGTGCCGACAACGGATCTGTCTGATGATGGTCCAACCAGTGGAATTTTGAAAGTGGTCCAGTGGCCCAGTGGTCCCCGAAACACGGGTCTGTTGTACCCTGGCCCAAGACGCTGGTGGGCGGCTGGACGGCGGTTTGCAGTCGCGCTGGCAAATTGTCTACGTGAAATTGAGAAGGCGGACGCCGCTTTTTGACCAGAGTTCTTCTGCAATGGGCAGATAGTTTTCGAGATCCCAGGACCTGAAATCCGACTGACAATGCATGACGTGTGCGGAACGATGACGTACGACTACTGCCATGTTAGCCATGTTCACTGCACCCGTCAGCAGTAGCATACGCAAGGGGGAGGGCGGGGAGGGCTGGCGCCCTCCCATTGAGAACATCCTGAGCTTTTTGCAACAGGGTACAATACCCTGTTGAAATTCGCCCTCAAAGGGCACAAGGGTAACTTCTGGTTGTGACCGTCACACTCAGTAACGGTGGCGACACAGTGCTTTTCGTGCCGCGTGTGCTTGTTGAGCCAGCCTGAGCCCAAGTTAAGCCCAAGCTACGCCGAAGCTGAGCCCAAGCTAAGCCTAAGCTAAGCCTGAGCTAAGCCTAAGCCTAAGCTAAAACTCAGCTAAGTTTCAGCTAAACCTAAGCTAAGCCAAAGCTAAGCCTAAACTAAGCCTAAACTAAGTCTAAGCCCAAGACCAAGTCCAAGTCAGAGCAAAGAATATTATTTCGGTGCGCACCTCTCTACTGCCCCTCCCAAAAAGGGTCTGCCTCCGGTGACATCTGGAAAGTGTATTCCCTTCCTCTAGAATTTCTCAAAATTCAATCCAGAAACCATGCCCAAGGACATCGCGGTCAACAGTTCGGCCTTGGTCGAGCTCAAAGCCGAGATATCGCGCAAGCAGAAGCAGCAGAAGGCGAAAAGCCTCCAGTTTTCCGGACCCAGCAAAGCCTCCGCGCCTTACATCGCCGCCAAAGCGGGCGTCACGAACATTTTCCAAGCGGAAAAGCAGAAGCAGAAGCTCGTTTCCGTGGGCAGGAGTGAGAAGGTGAAGCGATTGGAAGCGGCGATGCTCGAAGAGGAGAAGCAGCTTCAGAAGTCCCGCGAAGCTTTAGCTAGGAAGGCGCGACTGTACGACAAGCTAACATCCGGAGAGCTACAGGAGCAGACGGACGCGGACGAGGATCGCCGCTTTCTTGTCAACTTCGACATGAAGGCCAGCGAGGTATAGTAAGCGAGCTCAAGATGTGTTCTGCGCACAAATATCGAGTGCAAATATGACAAATTGCGTGTCCGCGTGAGTCTGTGGATTGTTTTCGCCTGCCGCGGATCTAAAAAGTGGTTAAAATTCCACATGTTACTATTGCTGTAGCCGACCGCCGACGCCAAAAATCGGAACGGCGCAAATGATCGACAGACTCGGGTGGCACACGTATTTTTGCTTTTCCTGTCATTACTTGTCTCGTTTTCTTTGCAACAGAAGTTGAACGACGAGGCCGAGAAGGAGCGCGTGCGTGACGACAAGCTTCGGCCGGAGAATATGCCAGGAGGAGCTTCCGACAGCGACGACGCTGACAACGCAGACGAGGACCCCAGTCTGGTGACGTTCACGGACGCTTTCGGTCGCCAGAGGCGCTGTCGTCCCGAAGAGCTGCCGAATCAGCTCGCCCCTGACAACCACCTCAGGAGGGACGCCAACGACAACCCCACCCTTAAAGAAGAGGATGAGGGTGTGTCCCTGCAGGCGCCCATGGGAATTGTGCGGGGGTGGGGCATAGGTGCCCACGGAAATTGGGCCAGGGGAGGGGTAAATCTCGAAATTTTCCGAAGGCAGGGGGTGTGGGTAGCACTGGGCAATTCGGGATACTTCCCACAGGGTGGGGTGGGTGGGTGAGTGTCATGCATGGTCGATCACTGCAATGCAGCAGCACAATGTATGAATGTACATGGTATTCTGGTAAGAAGAAGAAGAAGATGGCATGATGGTAGCCTGTGTTCTGCGATGAAGACGCAGTAGACAACCACAGACAGAACTGCAAGTGCAACGACGAGAGTCACAGCACAGTCATCACATGTGTGTTTGATGGCCTAGCCTAGTCGAATCAATGTGATGGACGCCTGTGTCTACGTCCTGGCACAGCAGAACGTCCTCTGGCTTGGTTGTATACAGCCTGCAGGCCAAGAACGTCAGTTTCACTTTACTGTGGACTGCTGTCAGGTGAGCTGGCAACTTTGTGTGCATCTGGCGTACCATCGTAGTCACAATTTGGTGAGAGAACAGCCACTGAGGAATGGGCTGAAACTGTAGAGGAAAAAGGAGGAACCATTCAAGTTGCTGGTTCAGCAGCAGACTCCACAGAAGGCTCAGCAGTAGGCTCAGCATCAGCAGCAGGTTTAGCAGCTATGTACTGCAACAGCAGGTTCACCACATTGTGGGCATTGATGGGCATAGCCTGGGCTAGCCCAGACATGCGCGGGCAGAAATCATTAGGGATTTCGAATATCGCATGGGTTTTGGGGAGGATTTCGCAGTGCGCGCGCTGTGCAAAACAATTGTTGGGGATTTTGCAGCACTTAGACAAGAAATGTGAGAAGAAACTTCGCCATGAACAGCACTGTGACGATTCTGTCAAATATATAGGTCAGTCAGTAGGTCATTATTTGGGAGTTCGCAAAAGCTCTCCTCATAATGACATTTGTCATAGCGAAAGCGCATAGTGTGGTATGCAGATCTGTCTAGGGATTTCGCAAAATCGGTAAAGCGCATTTGTTCGGGACAAACAGATATCACCTCAATATACCTCACAATTTAATAAATGTAGCTAATTATTGCATCGTACTGCAGAGCTGCTCTGCGGACTGATGCAGACTCAGGACCTGGCAGGAGCGAATGGCAGGTGGCCTTGCAGGCGCTGCTTTGTGACACAGTTGCTTGGGAGCTGGCAGCAGTCCACTGACGCAGTTAGATAGAAGTCGCCTGACGCAGTTGCTTGGGAGCTGGCACCAAGTAATTTGGACGCGCCTGGCTGTCTACTGACGCAGTTGCTTTCACACAGTTTTTACCAAATTAACTGCGCCGCAGGCAAAAATTTGGCCATTTCTATGTCTCGCCAAGCATTCTTCCTTAAATTGATGGTAATGGGCGGTTGTGGTTTGCTAAGAATTTTAATACTACCTGGCGCACAAGAGGGTGAGTGGCATGCTCACCACAGCGCCGCAGGCACTTTTTTCACATATTGGAGCGTCAACCTAAGGGAATCCTATGTATATCCTGGCCCAAAACGATTCCCTAGTCCAAGAAGAGTGACCTGTACGCTCAGTCGCTCACCCACCATAGCGCCGCAGGCAAAATTTTTGCGAGTATGGGTAATCTAAAGTAAGAGTGCGTTAATCTAAAGTGAACAAATAGACATCTTCTAAACCTGCCTGGCCACCCTAGTGCCCTGCACACCCGTACCTAGAGAGAAACTACACAGGAGGATGCTACGTAATGTATACGTACATACAGGTACATACTAGTATTATGATACTACGCGTGTTTGGGTGTCCATTAGAACAACAAAAATCAATTAAGGAAAATTTTGCAGGCAGCTGCAAAAAAAGGAGAATATGTGACTTTCCCAGACTGAACTACAGAAACAACAATGGTAGAACATTGCAGTCAAGTCCACTTTGAAAAATGATTGTATAAGAGCATTGCAGTTGATGTGGAGTCCACTTTGAAAAATGATTGTATAAGAGCATTCAACTATATGAACCATCGATTTGCCTGTCACATATTCGGCGTTTTTACCACTCGCTGCATAATGACAGACTGCACAAAGTACAGTGGTGTGGGACTTACGCATAACAGAGATATCCATAGTGCATATGCACAGAAATGCACACACTCACATGCTCGCATGTGCATGGACGCACGCACGTACCTGAATGCACAAATGCATGCACGCACGCACGCGCCCCCCACAGACACGGAAATACATATGACGATTGAACGAATCGATAATTTTGAATTTACCACACTTATGGAATCTCCTAATTGTTCTGTTCTGCAAACACGTGTGCAGTCGGGATCGCTGTATGGAATGGACAGTATCACACTGCTAGAACTTCGTTGTGCTAACGCCATCTGTAATCTAGAGCAGTGATGGCACAAGAAAGTACATTGAAAGGGCATCACTTGATCTTGTGGCTCCATCAAGAATCGATCCCAGAACCATGTGCGCAAGAGGCAGATTCTCCACCATTAGCCACTTGGTGCGTGCCTGCGTGTATGCGTGCCGTTTTCTGAAATAAAATAGCTCGCGATAAAAACGCCAAATATGTGACAGGCAAATCGATGGTTCATATCGTTGAATGCTCTTATACAATCATTTTTCAAAGTGGACTCCACATCAACTGCAATGCTCTTATACAATCATTTTTCAAAGTGGACCTGACTGCAATGTTCTACCATTGTTGTTTCTGTAGTTCAGTCTGGGAAAGTCACATATTCTCCTTTTTTGCAGCTGCCTGCAAAATTTTCCTTAATACAGTGGTTTTTGTATGAGAATGTCGGAGCAAATACCCTGCGAAAAACGCAAAATTTGCAGTGGTGAGAATCGAACCCATGACCCATAAGGGTGCCTAGCAGGGCCAGCGCCTTAGCCAACTCAGCCACACTGCTGCGAGTTCACTGTTGGGAATTGCTCCTTATAGGGAGGGTCTCCGTTTTGAACAAGCCCCAAATCACTGGTGGCTATAGTGTGCGTGCTGTCGGTCGCATCTGCAGACCCTGAACAGCAGGTAATTTTTAGATAGTGGTAGCCTCAAGCCTCCCGCCTTGAAAAAGTGTTGATTAGAGAAAAGAAGAAGGAACGGAGAGTTAAAGTTGGTATGAGAATGTCGGAGCAAATACCCTGCGAAAAACGCAAAATTTGCAGTGGTGGGAAATCGAACCCACGACCCATAAGGGTGCCTAGCAATCCGGGCCAGCGCCTTAGCCAACTCAGCCACACTGCTGCGAGTTCGCTGTTGGGAATCGCCCCTTATAGGGAGGGTTTCCGTTTTTGCGTTTTTCGCAGGGTATTTGCTCCGACATTCTCATACCAACTTTAACTCTCCGTTCCTTCTTCTTTTCTCTAATCAACACTTCTCAAGGCGGGAGGCTTGAGACTACCACTATCTAAAAATTACCTGCTGTTCAGGGTCTGCAGATGCGACCAACAGCACGCACACTATAGCCACCAGTGATTTGGGGCTTGTTCAAAACGGAGACCCTCCCTATAAGGAGCAATTCCCAACAGTGAACTCGCAGCAGTGTGGCTGAGTTGGCTAAGGCGCTGGCCCGGATTGCTAGGCACCCTTATGGGTCATGGGTTCGATTCCCACCACTGCAAATTTTGCGTTTTTCGCAGGGTATTTGCTCCGACATTCTCATACCAACTTTAACTCTCCGTTCCTTCTTCTTTTCTCTACAGTGGTTTTTCCTAATTCCTGATACAGTGGTTCCAGTACGTGTGTGAGTGCATGCATGCATGCTTGTGCACGCACGCGCAGCGAGTGGCGTGTGACGCGCTCATTACCCGAAGCCTGACCACTAGGATGCGCAAGTGAGTGCATGCGAGAGTGCGGGCGTGCGTGCGATGGTCATGCGTGCAAGAGTGCGGACGTGCGTCAGTGCGCGCGTGCGTCGGTGCGTGCGTGCGTGCGTTCGTCGGTGCGTGCGTGCGTGCGAGAGTGCCTGCATGCAAGAGTGCGTGCGTGCGTGCGTGCGTGCGTTGGTGTGTGCGTGCGTGCGTGCGAGGGTGCGGACGTGCGCCCGCCAGTGCGTGTGTGTGCGTGCGTCCGTGCAAGAGTGCGTGCGTGCGTGCGTGCGCGAGTGCCTGCTTGCTAGAGTGCGTGCGTGCGTGGGTGCGTGCGTGCGTGCGTGCGTGCGTGCGTGCGTGCGTGCGTGCGTGCGTGCGTGCGTGCGAGAGTGCCTGCATGCGAGAGTGCGTGAGTGCGTGCATGCGTGCGAGAGTGCGGACGTGCGCGCGTGCGTACGTGCATGCGTGCGTGCGTGCGTGCGTACGCGCATGCATGCATGCGCGCCTTGTGAGGTTGCACATGAGAGTGCACATCCCAAAAGCACTTGATGTTGACTGCTTTGATAAAGTCAGCCAAAAAATATTTTAACATCTAAAAAGAAAAACTTAAAAAAAAAACTAAAAAAATGTAGGATGAGTCATGGGAACAACATGGGTGGAGAAGGAAAGAACACTGGGGTAACGCAGTATTGATTGGTGTTCAGGAGATGGCAGAGACGCCAGCGGGAGTCGAACCCGCGACCTCTCGATTTGTTGTCCAAGATGCAACATTACTAAGTGTTTCAGATCTCAAGATTGTGGGCATTTAGAAAGAATCCATTTGGGGGATTAATTTCTGATTGTATGCAGCATATGCTTGCAAAGTTTCATACCGATTAGTTTAACAAGAAAAAATATTTAAAAAAAAATAAAAATAAAATAATTTTTGGAAGGTTTGGGAGGTCATATCTCATTATCCCGTGATGAAACTTTTAAAGCATTGACTACCGATGACTCGCCTTGACGCATTGTTCACGAAAATCAAAAAAAATGGGGGTTTACATGGCTTTTTTTGGAGTTTTGCTCTTGTCGGAACTATGAAAAAAATTCGGCTATGGCGACATGGACGTCGGAGCCGCAAAATTTGCTCAACGGGAAATACTACATGTGTGGGGGATCAACTTTCACCATTATAGCGAATCTCTGTGATGAGCGGTTGAGGCGCCTATAGCGAAAAAAATTTTGGCCGAAAAAACGGCTATGTCCGAAAAATCGGGCAAAATCGGCCATAACTCAAGATTGGAAGCAACTAGGAGCAAATGCCTTGGAGGTAGAAATTGCCATCATAGACTGCGTATCCATGCCAAATTTCAGCCCAGTCGCTCGCGGCGTTCGGGAGCGGCGGTCCAAAAAAGTGGCAGAGAACAAGAGAAAAAAAAACCCGCGTTTCCACAACATTTTCGGAGGTATCGCACCCTTGCAGGCAAACACGAAAACGCGTTATGGCGCGTTCGATGCCCCAGAAGAAGGCGGTTCATTTGCGCCATAACGCGCCAAAATCCGTTCAGGCAATCAAAAGTTATAGGCGATCGAAAATTCACAAAGCCGCAGTGAGAAGTCGTCACATAGTAGGGTTGTACGCTGACGCGTACACCCTGATAAACGCTATACGAACAAAATCGATAAACGCGCAACCAAGTCAATAACGCCAAAGTAAAGTTATGTACATACAACAGTTGCGCGGCTGCATTGCACTAATTGTCTATAGAGATGGGGGGAGGGGTATCCCGAAAATCCCGATTTGGTTTCGGGATTAGGTAGCCCAGGGGGAGGGTAATCCCGAAAGTCTTTCGGGATAGGCTCTTACAGGGAAGGGGGTATACCCCCCCCCCCTATACCCCCCCCCCCCATGGGCACGTATGGCCGGTGGGGTGGTTGGGAACATGGGGTGGGCCAAATGGTGACTTTTCCCGAACGAATTTTTTACACAAATGGTACTAATTTGGACAAAAATGCAAAAAATGGATGATAAGGGCAAACAAAAGATGTGGGACTCGTTGCAACGTATTTATAGCCATCATAGGTTCCCACGAAAATGGTCGACTTCGTTAATCAATGGTGCATTTAGACGGGTGCGCAAAGCTCGACGCGAGGCGCGGCGGGCAGTGTGCACTTCCAGTCGGTGGCGTCGGGGGAGGCGCGCGAGCTGGGAGTGGGCTACTTCGCCTTCTCCCCCGACGAGAGGGTGAGACAGCAGCAGATGCTCGAGCTGGACGCCACACGGCAGCAGACTTTGGAACAGAGGCAGAAGGCCGACAGGTGCGCTTCTCTCAGCATGCCACTAAACAAGGTAAGGGGGAGGGCTGGCCTGGCTTGTCAACTTGCGACGACAATATGCCACTGTATAAATTTTAAACATTTTTTTGGGCCGTGTACAGAAGAAAACTGCTTTCTCAAGATTGTGGGGGAGGGGGGGGGGGGGGGTGCGAAAGTACTCTTGTGTCTCTGCGTGCGTGCTCTTGTGCGTGTGCAGATTGGGGGGGGGGTATTGCGGTGCGTGCATGCTTTGCTTTATTCGCTCAGCAGATCTTTTTTACTGGGATCTGTCTGTACGTCTTAAAACCTGCGCTCAGACTGAAGCGGCGGCGCGCGGAGCAGCTGGCGGCGCGGCTGGCGAAGGTGCGCGAGCGGAAGCAGCTCGCCGAGGCCGACGCCGACAAGCTGCTGGCCGAGCCGCTGACGGACGCCGCCGAGCGCGACTCGATACATCTGGCCGGCGAGTCGCTTGCGCTCAGTCGTCGCGAGTTGTCTGTCCGCCTCACGCACCTGCACATAAAAATGCGAACACGCACGGGCACAGACGCGAGCCCTGTTTGTTGTGCGCTCCAGTGTCGGCCACCTCGAGCAATCGCCTTCCAGGAGGCGCAGCAAGAGCGCGAGCTCGTGTCGGCACTGCGTCTCGAGTCGGCCTCTGCGTCAGCGACAGAGGGCGGTGGCGGCGGGCAGGCGGCTAGTGCCTCGGCGAAGGTGCGTCCCTGGGACAAGGGCAAGCTGGTGGAGCGCAAGCTCTACAGCCAGCAGGACTTCGTGCAGCAGCGCCGCCAAGAGCGCGACCAGCAGTTCGCACCGCCGCAGTTCAGATACTGACTCGCTGCTCTGTGATGTCGATTCGTACGGGCCCGTAAATGTGACTGTGAGAGTGGAAGTGAAACGCTACTCGCTAACACGCACCGGGAAACGTATTCCGGTTGGGTGCGTGCGTTGCAACAAATTTGGAATTACCAGCAAGGCATACCAGCATCTCCAGCATGCCTGTAATGTAATTGGGACCCCGCCACTTTTTGCAACCACCCCATTCATCGCCCAATCATATCCGGAACTTGAATCCCCTCCCCTCTCCCCATACCTGTAATCGAGTTTGGAAGAGGGGGGGGTGTAAATGGCACTTTTTGGTGGGGGAGTCTCCAGAGCAAAAAGTGATGGCAATGGCGTAGCCGCGTAGCCAAGGGGGGGGGGAGGGGGAGCTCCGTCCCCCCTGAAATTCTCGGAAGCTCAAATTTTAACTTGGTACCCTCTGTTTCAAAATTTTTCAATTTTAATGCAAATAATGATGAAAACGACCTAAAAGAGCCAAACTTTCACGAGCGCAAAGCGTGTAAACGTATTGGATGGGAGAGTGTGTAAAGCTTCCCCAGCCGAAATGGCGCAATGTCCAAAACATCAGGGTCCCCCCCCCCCCGTGTTGCAAGATTGAGTATTTGACCGAGATGGACCCCCCCCTCCTCGAACTCAAGTCTTGGCTACGCCACGGGGGGGGGGGGGGGGTTAGCCAACCACTTTTTGAATAATACTGGTACTTTTGGTTCAAAATAGGCTCTAAATAGTGTTATTTAGCTGTTTTTGTCTTATATCACCTAAAAGCTCTGGAAAACACCAACGTTTACCCACTTTTAGCGTTTTGCACAAGTGAGAATCCTTTGGGAAAATTCTGGGGCTACTGGGGGGGGGGGGGGGTGTTAGAAAACTTGTGGGCCCCCATTCCCCCCCCCCCCCCCAAAGCCTCCTCAGTTACAGGTGTGCGCTCCCCAAAAAATCAAAAAAAAACAATGTTTTTATTGATGCAAGCACCGACACAGTACAGGGACCGTAAACCAACGCACGGGGTACGAAGGGGCGATGCATCATAATGACACTGTATCACTAACACTAACTACGGCGTTCTTCTCCCGCGAGGGAAGGTGGGCCGCCACCTGGCACGGATTTCGGGCCAAAGCCCCGGAGCCGCCCTACACCGAGGCAATGAGAGCGATTCATCCCTTGCCCAAGGGGATTCGTGACTCAGTGACCTCAGTGGAAGGGAGTTGAACCCCCGGACCACGAGCGCGCCGAGCACGACGCATTACCACTGAGCCACTACGCTCTCTCTACGCGAACTGAAACTAAAAACCAGACCATGCATGTTTTTTAGTTCTTAACCGATTTCTGCGGTGTTTCGTGAAACAGTCTTTCGTGAAACGATGGAAAGTCTACCGCGCGAGTTGCTAGAGAAAGTCGCTGCGAACCTGACGCTGAAAGAAATTGCGGCGCTAAGACAGACGTCTGCCTTTTTCGCTTTCAAGTTGTTCCATGCCGACGCTGGCTGGCTCCCTGCCGTTTCCGAGATGGTCGTTTCCACTGGTGTCGACAAGCTGGTCGGTTGGTGTGCGCAGGGCCAAGGGGTGGATTCGGGAAAAATTCGGGCGAAGCGGGAAGATCGTTTTGCAAACGTCCATTTCTGACGCTTTGCTCGCAGATGGGGCCATGCGAAATTTTTTGACTTTTGGCTTCACATGAAAATATGTACTGTGTCTTAATGCTCCATTCCTCTCAGTGACGTGGTATAATTGAATCAATTGATAGAAATTGTAGTGTTGTTTTGTGAATTTAAGATTAAAAATGGATATGAAAAAGTATTTACAAATAAAATTTTTTTTTTTCATTTTACTGTCTGCAATTTCTGCTATTTTCCTTCCACCTTGTCTAATGCAATTTACACTGTATGAAAGACTGGTTGCTTTGGAAGAGTCTCACCAGTCTGTTTACTAACTGTAGAGACGAAATTGGGGCCCTGAAATGGTTTTGGTCGGGTCGAGTTTCCCCTCCCCCGCCTCCAGATCTGCTGTTTGTGTGTGCGTATACACACTCACGACACACACACAGTGGCAATTGCTTTTAATGGCTTCAGAAAGTCAAACTGACCACGACTCAAGGCGCCCGAAGCTTGTTGAAGTGTTCTGCGGCTGTGGAACCGATGCGCAGCTTGCAGCGCCACTGTCTTCAGCAGCTGTCACGCGGTCCGGGCGCAGTGGCGCGCTTGGACTCCCTACAAGTGAATGTTGACCAAGTTCGTCCTCTCATTTCTTGACACATATCTCATGAGACATGACATGACACATGAGATATGTGGCACATATCTCCTTTTCCTTCTCCTCTAAATAATAGAAAAACTTTTTTTGCACTCAGGCTAAGTTTTATGTTGATCCAATCGAGACGAGTTTGGTTTGGAATTTGACGAGCATTTGGAAACATGTTTTGATAAAAAATTATTTACCCAACCAAACCTAGCATGCCCCTAACCTGCCCTTCCCCCCCCCCCGAATCTAGAGGCATTTGTATTTTCAAGTCTAAAGTGATGATATTGTGTGTTGTTGCTTACTTTTCACTGTTTCAAATTTTGAGCCTAATTTGATCGATTTGTTGGCCACGAAGTGCATACCGTAAATCCTCCAATAGTGCCCCCGGGCACTATTTTTTCAACCTCTCCTTACCCGGGGGGCACTATTGGAGGGGGTAGCTTCTATTATTTCAACCTAAAAATTTTGAATGGTAATGCTAGTTTCGCTGTCAAAATTGCCGATTTTTCGGTGATTTTGATCACTTTTGCCACATTTAATGGGTGATTTACCGTTTTTGCTGAAACGTACTATTATTGTTTGTTTGTTTGTTTGTTTGTTTATTCGTCGAAGCACGGTGTACGACAATACAAGGCAGGCACAAAGTGAAGCACAGCAAGCGAAGCGAACGATTGATACAGATGTGTCACGACAAACAAGGTACAAATGTACACAGGATTGACCTAAGTGGAACGCCCGCCAACCGTTTTCGTTATTTATCACGTGCGAGACATGGCTAGGTGACACCTAAAAGGTGATTTTATAACCTAACCATTTAGGAATTGGGATAAGTTTTCCTTCAGAAGTTTATGCTTAAATGTAATGATAGTTTTGGAGTTGACCGTTCCTTCCGACAAGGCATTCCAAGCAGCAATGACCCTATTCGAGAAGAAGTGCGCTCTATACTGAGTATTGTGCTTTTGTGGACGGAGT
The DNA here is from genome assembly GCA_030248085.1 of Paralinhomoeus sp. GSCO2_6. Taxonomy (NCBI): domain Eukaryota; kingdom Metazoa; phylum Nematoda; class Chromadorea; order Monhysterida; family Linhomoeidae; genus Paralinhomoeus; species Paralinhomoeus sp. GSCO2_6. The sequence continues at coordinate 10,775 of JASAMY010002249.1, read as the reverse complement.
TTAAAATTATGCCCCCTCGTTCTGCTGTCTCTATTTAAGGTAAAGAAATCTTCGAATTTATTGGAAGTTTGTTTGTGAATTATTTTATAGACATAGATTAAATCGGCATGTAGCCGCCGTAGCTCAAGGAGGGGAAGACCAATGCGCTCTCTCCGTTCATCATATGACAAGTGGCGTAGTTGCGGAATATTTCGGGTAAAAGTTCTCTGTATTGACTCCAGCTGCCTTGTGTTACCAACCATGACCGGATTCCAACACGGGGAAGCATATTCAAGACTGCTTCTAACAAACGCGCAAAATAACACTCTTAACACATTCAAATCTCTAGTGTGAAAGCAGTTTAGTATTGCGGAAGCTCTTAGACCAGCAGCCTTACTAATCTGGTTGCAATGTTCAGTAAAACGAAGGTCTTTGGAAACAATGACGCCCAAGTCACGCATAGTTTCGACTGTAGATAGCTGTGTTCCTCCTACACTGTAGTTTGTTCTATCCTTGCGATTTATTCCGAGGTGAAGGACTGAACATTTGGACAGAGAAAGTTGGAGCTGATTTTTGTTGCACCATTGATAAATTGAATTCAGAGAGTTTTGCAGCTTGCTGCGATCGTCTATTAATTTGGACCGAAAATACAGCTTGCAGTCATCAGCAAACAGTTTGAGCGAAACTTGGTTTGCAACAGCTGGCAAGTCGTTGATGAAAATTAGAAAAAGGAGTGGACCTAGCACGCTACCTTGAGGGACTCCACTACCAACTGGTGCGCTATCAGAAAAGGTGTCATTTACTTTAACCCGTTGGGTGCGATTTGTTAGCCAGCTACTGAGCCAATTGGTAATTGAGTGCGCAATTCCATAGCACTTAAGTTTATGCAGCAACTTTGAGTGGCTAACTGAATCGAATGCTTTGGCAATATCCAGGTAAGCTATGTCAACCGGTTGTCTAGCATCCAATTCTTTAGTCCAGTCATTCAGACATTCTAGAAGTTGACTAACAGTGCTATGTTTGGCCAGAAAACCATGTTGCGCAGGGCTGATTAGCCCATTAGATTGCATGTGCGCTAGGACACGTTTTTTGATAAGACTTTCGAAAAGTCTGCAAGATGTACTAGTGATACTAATTGGTCTGTAGTTGGAAGCGTTGTTTTTCGCGCCTTTTTTAAACACGGGTGTAATGTTTGCGCACAACCAGTCGGGTGGTACTTGGGCTGTGGTCAAGGATAAGTTGAAGATTCGCATTAGTGGGTAGGCAATTGCAAGCGCCACTCTCTTTAATAGATACTGTGGAATTCCATCGGTCCCTGAGGAGAACTTATTGGGCAACTTAGAAAGCGCTAGATAAATGTCAAATTCAGAGAAGTTTGGAGGTAACATGCGTACTTGGGTTTGAGAAGACAATTCCAATGGCTCGTTATCGTCGGTGACAAAAACTGAGGAGAATTGATTGTTTAGAATGGAGGCCTTTTCAGCATCAGTGTGCCTAAGCGAACCATCGGAGGCTCTGAGGGAAGCTACTGTAGGAATTGTCTTCATACGCCCACACACATACTTCCAAAATTCGCGACTGTTCCCACGCCTAGCCAAACTGTTTTCAAACGCACATTGCTCCCTGAGGATGGCTCTATTTGCCGCTCTGTTAGCTGTTTTCCAGTTGTTGTAGTCATCTTGGTTTTGTGTAGCTTTAAATTTGTTGTGCAGTCTCTTCTGCTTATTAATTAACTTGCGAACTTCCTTTGAGACGGGTTTGTTTTTTGGAGTGCCCATTGGTACAAAGTGCTCAATACAGTGATGCAAAATGTTTTTGAAATGATTCCACATACTGACAGCGTCGGTACAGGTTGCGAATAGAGCCACCCAATCTACAGTGAGTAAATATTCGTTCATAGCTGTGTAATTTCCATTCACATATTTACGGTAACTGCGCAAGGGTATATTAGTGTCCAGTGATTCAATAGTTTGAAAAGTGACAGCTAGGTGGTCTGACGTTATAAGAGGGGGTTCTACAGTCACTGAGTGTATAATCTGCGGTTGATTAGATAGCACAAGGTCAAGAATGTTGTTCCCCCGCGTTGGCCGGTCAACATGTTGTTCTAATCCATTAGAGAGGAAGTATCGGAAAACTAGTTTTTCTGCTGTGCGTGCGTCTGTCCTTTGCGTGAGACTGGTCCAGTCCACGCTAGGTAAATTGAAGTCTCCCACTAGGATAGAGGGGTGGTTGACAGAGAGCGCATTGGTCAAGTACGAGATGAGTGGGGCCGAGTCGTTAGACGACGGTGGTCGATAGACATTAGTAATGCGTACGCGGGTGTTCTTTAGATAGAGATCAACAGACAGTGCTTCGAACTGTGGGTGGGATTGGGCTGGAATAGAGACAGCAGAACGAATGCTTTTAGGAACTAGAATGAGACACCCCCCGCCTAGACGGCCAGAACGGTCAACTCTGTAGGTGGTATGAGAGGACTGGTTCTCAAGGAGCGCAGAGGGGAAGGTGGCATCTAGCCACGTCTCGCAAATGCAGACAATGAAGTTGGCAAGCGTTGTGCGCAGATACGTATGCATTTGATCCAGCTTCTGCCCATGCGTAAGAGATTGCGCATTTAATACATAAAACCACAAGGGGGAGTTGAGGGTTGGCCTTTGGGAAGAGGGGTGGAGAGAGGGGGGAGAAGCAGCATGGGTACGCTGTACGGGGGACGCGCGTCTAGAACCGACAGGGGGTATGGGCAGTGGGCCTGGGGCGGACGGGAGAGGAGTGGTGCCCATGAGTGAAGGCATACTCGCGGCGCTCACGTTCCTACCTACTTGTACCGCACCTAGTGGAGCGCTCTTACAGTGCATACCTACTGCAGTTGGGTAGCCATAGCGGCACGCATGCATGGTAGCAGAACGACTCGCGGCAGGACTGCGACACGCACTCAGTTTAACGGCTCTCGGACAGGCAATCGCGAGCGCAACTGGTCGCGATCGACGCGCAGCATGATCTCACCTCGAAAGATGACGACGTCGTCGCCATTTTGGATCCGCCGGTGTCTCTCCTTGTTCAGCAGCGCATTCTGCTCCAGCTCCAGAGGCGTCAGATCCGGGCGCACGTAGAATGGCGGCTGCGTCTGGCCAGCTTGCAGGCGCTCCCTCAGCAGAGGGCGCAGGCCGACCAGGAAGCGCCGGCGGGCGTCCATGTCGTTGAAGGCGATTTTGACGATGCGCGGCCGGTTGTTGCGCGACTGGCCGTGGCGGAAGACGCGCTCGATGCTCGTGGGTGCGATGTGCAGGTCCGCCGCCAATCGCGCCACCGTCTGCTGGTCGGAGTCGACGGGGCCAGACGCGAGGCCGGGCTGGGCCTCGGGCAGGCCCACGATCACCAAATTCGACTTCTTCTTCTCCTTCAGCTGGTGGTGCTCTACCGCCTTGGCCACGGCTTCGGCAAAGCTCGGGGTGCCGAGCCAGTTGGGAGGGGCGCCGTAGGGTCGTTGGTCGGAGTGGGTGGAGCCGTCGCCATCCGTCGCAGACGCGGCAGCAGCGTGGAGAGGTCGCGTCTCCAGCTCGGCGACGCGGCAGCGCAGGGCCTCAATGTGCTCCTTGGCTTGCTGCAGCTCCAAGACGAGCGCGGCGACGGCGTGCTCGACAGTCTCGGACACGACCGACTTGATGGTGGAGCGGATGCGCTCGTCCTGCGTCTCGAACTTGTTCGAGATCATCTCCTTCAGCTGGTCCAGGTCGGGCGAGGAATGGGCTTTGTTCTGGCAAATGCAACGGCCCTTGGAGCGACCGCACGTACACTCGGTGGTAGCCGGCATCGCTAATCTACGCAGACGATCTCTCTGACTTTTTTCGCTCTAGAAGACAGAGAGAGCGAGAGTGAGAAGACAGAGAGAGCGAGAGTGAGAAGACAGAGAGAGCGAGAGTGAGAAGACAGAGAGAGCGAGAGTGAGAAGACAGAGAGAGCGAGAGTGAGAAGACAGAGAGAGCGAGAGTGAAGACAGAGAGAGCGAGAGTGAAGACAGAGAGAGCGAGAGTGAAGACAGAGAGAGCGAGAGTGAAGACAGAGAGAGCGAGAGTGAAGACAGAGAGAGCGAGAGTGAGAAGACAGAGAGAGCGAGAGAGAAGACAGAGAGAGCGAGAGTGAAGACAGAGAGAGCGAGAGTGAAGACAGAGAGAGCGAGAGTGAAGACAGAGAGAGCGAGAGTGAAGACAGAGAGAGCGAGAGTGAAGACAGAGAGAGCGAGAGTGAAGACAGAGAGAGCGAGAGTGAAGACAGAGAGAGCGAGAGTGAAGACAGAGAGAGCGAGAGTGAAGACAGAGAGAGCGAGAGTGAAGACAGAGAGAGCGAGAGTGAAGACAGAGAGAGCGAGAGTGAAGACAGAGAGAGCGAGAGTTGGTTAGTAGTAGTGTGTATACACGATGTAAATGTACCTACCACTATATTTTTGCCCCTAAGAGGCACATGGCACAAACAACATACCCCTTACCCCCGGGGGCACTATTGGAGGGGGGTTGTATTGGACGATTTACGGTATTTAGACGCCATTTGTTGAAAGATTGTTCTAAGCGACACCTAGTAGCTCTAACTGATTGCAGGAGTGGTGCATGCTGGAGTTCGAGCTGATGTCTGAAATGGAAGTCGAACCCGGAATTTTCTCGTCATTCCTCTGTCACGTTCTGAAGAGGTGACGATTCCTTTCTACAGTGGTTCCGACATAAGTGCATGACATTTTTTGGGTTTCTTTCTATGAGGTGCGGACTAATCAACCCATAACTGTAGTGGGGACCACCATCACCCCCCCCCCCTCCCCAATGCCTGCCCCTGGTGGACCCGAATAACTTTCATGTTGTCCCCCCCCGGTTCCCTCAACTGTCTTCCGCAAAGGTTTTTAGTTGGCGGACGTAACGCCACTTATTCTACAGTACTTTTTCGCGCACTTGGATTAATCGGCGGCAGTAAACAACACGAATTTGTAATCCTCTACGATTGCGCTGAGGTTGCGCAGATGCTCAATCGATGCGAGTACTTTGGCTTTATTCAAGGCGCTGTGCAAATTGTGCTCTGGCGGCCACTCCCCTTGCGGCGTCCTCAACTGACGGCGCACCTGGCTGCTTCAGCGCCATCGTTCTGGACTTGGCTGACTAGGTGCGCTGACGCCTCGCTCGTCGTCATCTCCATTACCGTCGTCTTCGTAGCCGACCGGTACAACTGCTGCACGAAACTTGCCTGGGCGGCCGTGGCGCGCAGTTTGCAGAGTGGCCGTCAAGCGTACTCGGCGACAGTACGGAAGCTTCCTCTCCGCTCCCAACGGCGACGACACAAATCATTTGCGGAAGCCGCGCTGCTGGCCAACAGCGGCGCTGTTTTCGTCCGGCCTCACTCACAACAGAGCCAGGGGTAAACGTAACTCCTTGAGCGTCCAATGTATAGCTCCATACCGTCGGGAGCATCAAACACTGCCGTTGGCTTCTTGCCATGTTTGCAAGGAAATTTTTTACTTGCGCCATCTCGAGTGGCTGTTTGCCATACAATCGGATCAGAGCAACGCAACATAGGTATCGTTCGATTGAATGTTCGGCCACCCATTAGCGCAGCAGCATACCAGCCACTCATTCATTCTGTTGTCTTCGCTTGGTTCGTGGCGTGGCTACATGAGTTGGATAGATTACTCATCGATGACTCCGTTTACTCTAGCGGAGAGACACGTATTGTACATAACAGTGGCGTTGCGTTCCCGAAACAAAAATCTTTGGGGAATAAGGTTGAGGTCACGGCACGCCCCCCCCCCCCTCACCCCATTGGGCTTTGCAATAAGCGGATGATGCCTACAAGGTGTGACAAAAGTCACGTTACACGTTTGAATGGCAATATCTCAGGCGGTTGTTGCTCAATCGTTTTCCGTTTTTTTTTGGACGTTGTAGATCACTTTTCAACTTAAATTTCTGTTTTTGAAAATTAAAATTTGGTTCGCGTAATAGCTGGCAAATTCAAATTTTACTCGCTGGTGTCAAAATCACACTGTCAAAAAGGCATGCACAGCGAGGAAACAATTTGGGTGTTGTCTGCAAGTCTCAGTCGCACTTTTTAATTCTCTGTAACAAGGCGAACAGTGGCCCCTATTGCAGGAACGATATACGTCCAATCTTCGCAAGTGATTAGGCAAATAATATGCAGCTTTAATGTTACACGGTTCCAAACCCCAAGGTAAAGTTGTGGAGGTTATTAAGCTTTCCACTGCTTTTTCTCGCCTTTTTGCTACTAAATTGGTTAATGAGTACAGTTAGAACCAAGTTTTAATATTCAGTTTGTATCATGGGTTTCACGAGTTTTAACGTAAATGCATGCCTTTGATAGTGTGATTTTTAGACCAGTGAGTAAAATTTAACTTTGCGGGAGATTGCAAAAGCCAAATTTAAATCTTCAAAAACACAAATTTAAGTTGAAAAGTGATCTACAACGTCCAAAAATCCGAAAAACGATTGGTCAACAACCACCTGAGATATTGCCATTCAAACGTGTAACGTGACTTTTGTCACACCCTGTAGTTGGAGAGATTGGCTTCTTACGCGCGAGGGTTATACTACTGCCAACGTTTAGCGAGGGGCTCCGTCGCGTACGACTAGCCCTGGATGGCATGCTCGACGCTCCCGATTTGTTGGCCCTGATGATGGGAGGACTTCCAAGCGTCCAGTGTCTCGCACTCTCTCACGCCGGTCTCCCGGGCGACTCTGAGGCAACGCTACCTGCCGACTCCAACTGGCCAAGTCTCGTCCACCTCAGCTGTCGCCTTGCCCGATCTATTGGAGAGTGCGGCGAGCTCAGGAGCCGCCTGCAGCGCCTTTTCATCTATCGTTTCGACGCCACTCGCGACACTCTCCACTTTGACTCCGGCCGGCTGTTGGCTCTGACCGCCCTGAGCGTGGAGGAACTCCGCTACGCAAAAAAGTCTACGCTGGAAGAATGGTGGCCGGAGGAGGTGGATGAGGATGGGGACGTGGATGAGGAGGCGGAATCACCCTACCCTTTTCTCGCCGCCTTCGCTCTGGCCGCGCCCAACTTGCGCCATCTCCGCGTGCGACGCGTCCGCTTGGTTATCGATCGTCCGGAGCTCCTGTACCTCTCCTACGACGCGTTCGTCGCTGCCGCCAAAAAGCTGCAGTCGCTCGCCGTTTTCGAGTTCCACCGTCACTTTGGGAGGGTTGAGGCGGTCGAGAGTGCCGACTGGCCGGCGACTCGCGCCCCTCTGATGATCTGGAGGAGGAACGCGGCCCGCAACGTCCCCATTCACCCGGCGAATGGAATCACTGGCGACAACGTGCGCTTCGTGGACGACGAGGCCGAGTTGCCCTGGCTGCCGCCCCAGAATAGCGTGTGCTGTTGCGCGGCCACCAAGCGCTGGTGACTTGAAGCACACAACTCTGCGTGGAGAAGACGCAAGAGGACGCTGGCTGGAGCGGTCCATCTCGTCGTTGTTGATAGTCATTTTAGCTCAATTAGCAGGAGCTGTTGTTGACGAAGGCAGTGTGCGTATGTAACAGGAGTGGCGAATGCAGGTGTTTGTGGAACTTCTTGAAAGCTGGTTGTCTTGTCACAGATGGAAACATACATATACATACACACGAGCTGCTTTCAAAAAGACGTTCTATTGGTTAGAGTAAACGGAATGTGACCAATTGTGCATTGCATCCATTGGAAGTTGTGTAGTCATGTTTGGATGTAATTATTCTTTGACTATCTGGATCTGGCTGGGGGGTGGTTGTTGGCTCACTCATGACGATCAACACGTGACGTACCCACGTGACGCTTGTATCTGGGGACGAGGCTGGCGACGACATGCCCATTTGTAGGATGGGGGACTGTTTCGGTGCATGCCCCGAGGATAGTTAGGGCAACGTTGCGCCGAGGAGATGCAGAACAGCGATCCGCAGATTGCAGAGGCGGTTGTGGGCGGCTCCTCTTAGGCAGTCGTCGTTCCCAGATACGCCGAGCCAACAACACCTCGACTCGAACGTCTTGCAAGATGTTGCCGTGTGTATGGAACAGCGTACCTACTGCACCTAGTCGAAGCGTTTGCTAACTAAACAGCGACCGTCTCCGCGTCCTCGGCAACGACAGACGGCGGTGGCGGCCAGCAGCAGAGCGGTCATCCGGGCGAGTGCCTCTGCAAAGGTTTGTCCCTGGGTATACCTGTAACCGAGTCAGAGCGAGTGGGGGGGGGGGGGTGGCTGGAGCATAAAGTGTGGTGGGGTGGGGTAGCCGACCATTGTTTGACTTATACTTGACTGGTCAAAATAGGCTCTAAATTGTGTTATTTCTCTGTTTTATGGTCATACACTCACTTTACATACACTCAGACGTCGTGAAACCCTTTGGAAAAATTCTGGGGTGGTGAGGTGGCTGTTGGAAAAAATAGTGGGGGCAAGCACCGCCCCCCCCCCCCCCCTCCCAGGTACAGGTATGTCGTTTGGACGGGCAATCGAGGGACAAGTGGGACAACTGGAGGGCGCAAGCTCTACAGTCGGTGCTATTTTGTGCAGCCAGGACTCTGGAGTGCGACGCCCAGCTCAGATTCTGATCCGCCGCTCCGTGCATTTATTCCTACTGGCGCAAATGTGACAGCGCACATGTATGTACGTACATAGGTTCGCAAAGGGATTCTAGAATGGATGCCGCTCACAGGCAGGAGCACTAACAAGACAAACAGGCGCAAAACGTATCCGGCGTTTCTGCAGCAGTACAGTATGAATAACGCCTACTATGACCAAAACTTTACTACATCGATCGTTTGGCATACTGCATCTTGAAGACCGTTTTGAATCCGAATCTCTTTTTGAATCCTTTTTGAATCTCTTCGGCTTTGGCTTATCTTTGCGTATTGAAAAACTTGAAGCCCTTGAATGAGCTGATCAGCTTCTTTTTTGTTTCTGACATGGCGCTGACACGACTCGGCTCTGGTCCAGTGCCGGTCCCCTTGAACTCGCTAAGTCGAAACGCTTTCGCCGCTTGCCACATTCGTTGTACCAACGCTTGGATCTGCAACTGCCGTGCCCGCTTATATGTTGTTGCTTCATTACTGTTACTAAGAATGCACCTTAGCGCTTCCAAGAGCATGGCACACCAGTATGCAGTATCCGAGCCAACCGTTCAGCAGTGCGGCCGCTCCGAAGCAGAACAGGTTCATGCTGTGCAAGGCCAGACTGCCCAGAATCCACGCCGAGTAGTGTATGGGGACTATGATGAGTAGCGACTTCGCGTTCGCACTACATTCAAATGCTGTTTCTCCAGCACAGTATAACAAGCAGACTAATGCACGCACCGAGCCAGGTTTCGCTGTCGCAGAGAGTGTCCCGGAAGAGGGCCCTTGTCCCACATGCCAGCCGCCTCCGCAGAGATCATTGCGACGACCAAGCTGATCGTAATCGGTGCCGCGCTGCTCAGCGTCACAGGGTTGTTGGACCAGTTTAGCCAGCATCTGTAGTAAGGTTAAGGCCCTGGAGCACTCACTGTAGACTCTGTACACTACAGACAATATAGCTCTACTCCAGTCCAGGTGCTCATTGCATGCAACCTGGATATTTTTCTGACAAGAGGGTTGTTGCATCGCATGCAAAATATTGGGCAAAGTCTTGATATACGACCAAGACAAATTGCTTGACTTACCATTAGACCTACTAGCCGCTTCGAACTCAGGACTCCTGCTTGCAAAGTGCTCCAAAATGGTTCAACATCAATTTGTCTCATGAAATAAAATAATGTTGAGGATACTCAGTTGTACAATGATGAATCACTGCACAGATGAAACTGCAAAGTGTTGGAATGCAGATCAACCAAAGCAAATGCATGTCAACCAACGCATTTTCATGAATACTACAGAATTGCTTCTAACACCCACTCTGTTTTAAATAAATTTCATATCAACACACGCACGACGTAAATTGGAGACATGTGCTGAGACTCGTTTGCAGAAGTTTTGTTTTATTTTCTGTGGTGATGCTATGTGGCGGGGGGGGGGGGGAGAGCATATGCTTTTTGTTTTGTGGTTTTGTTTGTTTTGTATGTTAAAAAACTTTTTTCTATAGCAACCGTGCATTCATGCGTGCAACTCTGCATGCGTGCGTGCGATCGAGCGTGCGCGTGCGTGCATGCATGTGTCCATGTCCATGTGCATGCGCGTGCGTGCGTGCGAGCGCGCGTGCGTGCGTGCGTGCGTGCATGTGCGTGCATGTGCGTGTGCGTGTCCATGTGCGTGTGCGTGCGTGCGTGCGTCGCGCGCGCGCGCGTGCGCGCGTGCGTGCGTGCGTGCGTCCGGTCCGACGCTTCCGATTCCATTCCAGCGCGCCGTGGGCGGGCGGTTTTCGGCGGGCTTGGGCTTGTGTCTTCCTTACGTCGTCTTTTTTTTGGCAAAACACAATTGTTGCGTCCGCGTCCACTGCGTCCGAAACCTAAGTAAAGCCTAAGCCTAAGCGAAGCATAAGCCTCAGCCAAATCAAAGCCAAAGCATAAGCCTAAGCAAAGTTCGCAACTAAGCCTAAGCAAAGCCTAAAATTAAGAAAGATTTCATCGGACACAGCAGCGGACGCGGACGCATCAATTGTTTTCAGCCGTTTTCTTTTCTGGGGAAATCCAAGTTCATTGGGCCATTGGACTGGGCAAAACGCACCACAATATTTCATTTACTACGTTTAATGCGTCAACGATCCGTGCTCAACGCCAAGAAAAACTAAAACAACGCACCACTAAAACGCTAACACATACCTACACGCGCATGCGTGCATGCGCCCACTCGCGAGTCCGTGCGTGCG